>RJWM01003264.1:0-34366 GCA_004363535.1 Dasyprocta punctata | reverse complement strand
CTATGTCATCAAGATTTTTACCTACTCTGTCTTCTAGTAAGTTTAGTGTCTCTATTTTAATATTCAGATCTTTGATTCATTTTGACTTTATTTTAGTGCATGGCGATAGGCATGGATCTAGTTTTTAGTTTACGGCATATAGAAAGTCAGTTTTTCCAGCACCATTTGTTAAAGAGGTTATCTTTCTTCCAATGTACAGGTTTGGCCCCTTTGTCAAAGATGAGGTGGCTAAGTGTGTTTGTAGTTGTGGCTGTATCTTCTAATCTATTCCATTGATCTTCAGGTCTGTTTTGATTCCAGTACCATGCTGGTTTTATCACAGTAGCTTTGTAGTATAGTTTCAAGTCGGGGATTGTGATGCCTCCTGCCTTCCCTTTGTTGCCCAGAATTGCCTTTGCTATTCTAGGTCTTTTCTGGATCCAGATGAATTTCAGGAATGCATTCTTTAGTTCTGTGAGGTAGGCAAGTGGTATTTTGATTGGGATTGCATTAAATCTGTATAATAATTTTGGGAGAATGGCCATTTTTATGATGTTTGTTCTTCCTATCCATGAACAGGGAATATCTTTCCATTTTCTGAAATCTTCTTCGATTTCCTTCTTCAGAGTAATGTAATTTTCACTGTATAGATCTTTTACTTCCTTTGTTAGATTGATTCCTAAGTATTTCATTTTTTTGGATGTTATAGAGAAGGGTATGGTTTCCCTATTTCTCTGTCAGTGACTTTGTTGTTTGTGTACAGGAATGCTATTGATTTTTGAGTGTTCACCTTGTATCCGGCAACCTTACTGAATTTGGTTGTTATTTATAGAAGTCTTCTAATGGATTTTTGGGGGTCTTCTATGTGGAGCCTGTGATAAAATCAGCATGGTACTGGAATAAAAATGGACCTGAATATCAATGGAATAGATTAGAAGATACAGCCACAACTACAAACACACGCAGCCACCTCATCTTTGACAAAGGGGCCAAACATGTACATTGGAAGAAAGATAGCCTCTTTAACAAATCATGCTGGAAAAACTGGCTTTCTATATGCCGTAAACTAAAACTAGATCCATGCCTATTGCCATGCACTAAAATAAAGTCAAAATGGATCAAAGATCTGAATACTAAAACAGAGACACTAAACTTACTAGAAGACAGAGTAGGTAAAAATCTTGATGACATAGGAGTAGGCAGAGAGTTCATGAACAAAAATCAAATTGCACGGGAAACACTTCCCAGAATCAACAACTGGGATCTCATCTTACTAAAAAGTTTTTGCATGTCAAAGGAAATCTCCAACAGAGTGAAAAGAAAACCCACTAACTGGAAAAGTATCTTAGCCAATTGTCCATCAGACAAAGGACTTCTATCTAAAACATACAAAGAATTAAAAGAAATCAGGCCCCTAAAATTCAAAGACCCAATCCAAAAATGGGCATCTGGAGCCGGGCGTGGTGGCGCACGCCTTTAATCCCAGCACACGGGAGGCTGAGGTAGGTGGAGCATTGTGAGTTCGAGGCCGGCTTGGGCTACAACGCGAGCACAAGGCCGGCCTGAGCTACATAGTGCGACCCTGCCTCAAAAAAATCAGGGCCGGGAGTTTGGCTCAGTGGCTTAAGTGCCTGCCCTGGCAGGCGCGAGGTTGTGAGTTCAATCCCTGGTGCCGGAAAAAAAAAAATGGGCATCTGAGTTGAATACACACTTCTCAGAGAAAGAAATACAAATGGCAAGTAAATATATGAAAAAATGTTAAACGTCAGTGATCATTCAGGAAATGCAAATTAAAACAACACTGAGATTCCATCTCACTCCAGAAAGAATGGTCAAGATTAAAAAATCAACCAACAACAAATGCTGGAGATGCTGTGGGGAAAAAGGCACTCTTCTGCACTGTTGGTGGGAATGTAGACTGGTGCAACCACTGTGGAAGTCAGTGTGGAGATTCCTCAAGAAGCTACGATTAGAGATCCCATTCAACCCAGTTATCCCACTTCTGGACATTTTCCCAGAAGAATTGAAAACATCATACCACAGTGATATTTCTATTTGATTTTCTATCCACAACACACAGTAGTTTCAAGTATGCTAAGTTGTGTTTGTAATTTGGTGTCTATGTCATATTTTAATTCCATATCTCATCAGCCGTCTTTATCCAGTTATCCATAAAATGAGTCATTTGTGCAAAATGTGTGAGGGCTACTGAAGAGGCTGATACATTGGAAATTAGGAGAACCAGAGAGACAGTAATAACCAATTCAAGCATTCTTGTTCTCATTTGGGACAGATGTTCTCTGAGTGTTTGTAACAAATGTGATGCCAGGGAGTAAGGTTAACAGAGATCCAAACTCTTGGCATACAATCCATTATCAATAATGTCTGTCCATAGACAGAACATGATTTTATGCAGTGGCTCAAGGTACAACTTAAACATTTAAAAGAATTAGCATTCCAACATACAGTGCCATATAGGAATACATAAGGATTGTAGATGCAAATGAACGTTTGAACAGTTTTATAATGTTTCGATATAAGAATGTATCATTATTAGATTTCATTCCTGTGCTGGTCCATTTACTCCAGTTCATGAAAGTTAGGGCTAATGTCCAAAAATATTTTTGTACTGGTCCTACTTGTCCATCATAAATCAACAGCAGCATGGGGACACTGAGTCCTGAGCTGATCCAGTTTATTAGTTGCACAGGTAGAAATTGTTTAGTAACATCTGAATATGTCCATTTCAGGATCTGCCACAGGTCTCTCTCCTCCATTTTGTCAATAAATTCTCCCCATGGGCTCCAAGCAATAAACTCATATTGTCTTATTCTTCCTTTAGTTCCCATCTCAGCCCAGCAAGTGGCCCAAAGCAAGACAGTACCATCATGTATTTCTTGTAGAGAGCAAACAGGTAGCTTTGGTTTCCATAGATCTGCCATTCACCCTGGAGTAGATGTAGATCCCAAGGTTATAACAAACAGTTGCTTTCCTGCATGTCCCACCCAGGTTTGTGGATAAATAACATAGCAATATTCTGACTGGACTTCAGCATCTTTAACATACACTGGTGGGAAGGTAAAATGTGGAGTATAGTTAATAATTACCTTGTCTGGCATGTTAAAAGGGATGACTGGATCTGGAATAACATTTAATTTAGGACAGTCATGTTGGCTTCATGACAAATCCTAGAAGGTGAGTCTACCCAAGAAATGGTCAATTTGGGACATAAATCCGGTATTCTACTCCTGTGGCAGGTGTTATACATATGGAGACTGCCAGTAGAGCCATTAAGGTGACCAAAATATTGTCATGGGTTGGTGGAATTCCCCTTCTGGCAACCATAGGTCTAGCATTATAAGTCATAACCTGGACATCATTCCACAGGATCACTCATCTTTCTTTCTTTCCTCTTGGGTGAACTGGATGTACATTCTCTGACTGATTGGCAGATCTCTGAGGATGAGGCTCATTGGACAGTCTTATCCGATTGAAGGCTCAAGTCAGCGGCTTTGTCTGGTGGACCTGCCTCTACTGTTAGCTGTGGCCCCCACCAAGGATGCACATTACTGGATGGCAGTCACCTTGTGGATTCATTGTCTGTCAAGACACAAACATAACCTTGTCCCCACATTATTAACCACACTAGTCCTTCCCACCATGTAGAGGTCTTTCCAAAGCCTTGAGCCAGGAGCAGGGCATCATTATGGAATGCTAACCAATGAAGTTCCACAGCAGTAATTTATTATCAGCACCTGGATTTAAACAATTTGAAGTGAAAATAGCTAGAACTAGTTGTGTTTATGGGGGAAGCTGTATTCCCACTTTCTGTGTATTTACTTGAGTTTTAAGAAATAGATATGCTTTCTCTACAATTGCCTGTCCTTGGGGGTTGTAAGGAATTTCTGTGACATGTTTAATAAGCCTTAGTAGTGGTTTACTAACATATGAGGGTCCATTGTGCATCTTTATGGTATGTGGAACACCCACATTACTGACAAATGGTGTTGTTGAACATGGCCAGTTTTCTCTTCTGTATGACAGATGGCATGAATCATGTGAGAGTACATATCAATAGACCTATGAACATATTGTAATTTGCCAAAAGAAGAAAAATCTAACATTCATTTGCCAAATGTCATTACGTTTCAAGCCTCTAGAACTACTGCCCTCTCGTGGCACAGGCCTAGGGTTTTTTAACAACTAGGGCAAGACAGCAATTTTTCTTGCTTTTGATCTAGATAATTAAAATTCTTTATTTAAAGTATTACTACTCTGATGGTGGTATGAATGACATCATTTAGCTGTATCAAGTAGGATAATAAAAGCTACTAATGAATCAGCTTGTTCGTTTCCATAGGTTAAAAATCCAGGTAAATGGGACCTTATATGACCAATGTAAAAAGGGACTATTTGAGGTTGAATTGCCTTTTGTAGCCTGAGAAATAAATTGAACAGAGGTGGAGCTAAAGTTGTTCACAGGGTGATATTCTTGAGTCACTGAGTTAGATAAACAGCATAGGCAGAATCACTAATCAATAGAGTTATAATCAAATTTGTTGAATGACAGCCAAGGTAGCAGTAATCTCAGACCTTTGTGCAGAAGGTCCTAGGGTCTCTAATACCTGTTGATCATCTTTACTCCAAATTGCAACTTTACCCTTAGATAAACCATCAGTAAAATAAATTGCTGTGTTAGAAATAAGTTCAAGTTTAGTAAATTTTGGAATAATACATGAGTGTTTAAGAAAATACTGAAAAATAGGATTGTTAGGAAAATGATTATCAGTGTGACCTATAAAACCTGAAGATGCTATTTGGCAATACAGATCTTCTTGTAATTGGGTAAAATATTGATTTAAATCAATAGGCAGCATGACTGTAGCAGGATCAATACCAAAGAGCTGCTTAGACCTTATTCTACCCATGGTGACAATCTTGGCAATTTGTTCTACATACAATTATAAAGTTTGATTAACTGATTAGGAAAGTAAAGTCATTCAACAGGGTAAACCTGTTTATCATAAAATTGTCCTATAGGATTAGGGATATAGCTCAGCCACACAAGTGCCTACCTGGCAAATGTGAGGTTGTGAGTTTGACCTGGGCACCACACCCACCCCCCAAAAAGGAAAATCTGCTTTTAGGCCAGGGGTTTAGCTTAGTGACATAAGCACTTGCCTGGAAATCATGAGGTCATGAGTTTGATCCCTAGTACCAAAAATAAAAAATTGTCCTGTAAGACCCATAGGAGAAAGAGGAATATCTAGGTATATGAAGAATAAGTGGGTAATTTGTATTTATTCTAAAAACTTGACAGTGCTGTAACATTTTTTCAACTGTTGTTAATTCCTTTTGTACCTCAGTAGATAATTATGAGAGGAATCAATAGACAGGTCTTTTTATAAAGTATTATATAGATTTTTAAATTGATAGGTAGCAATACCTATCTTTGGCCATATCCATTTATATCTCCTAATAATTTCTGAATATCATTTAGGGTTTTTAAATGATCCTGACAAATCTATAATTTTTGTGGCCTCACTGCCCTATTAGTCACTAGATTCCTCAGGTAATAATAAGGACTAGATAGCTGGGCTTTATCTGGGGCAATGCAGAGGCCAAAAGACATTAAATCCCATTTTGTCTTTGTAAAGAGGTCATAAAATATTATGCATAAGTAGAAGGATAGGCTTGTTTAACCTATTGTAAAACTTGCTCTACAAAAAACTGACACAAGGTGGGGCTATTTTTCACACCTTGGGGTTATGTGGCCTATTGAAAACACTGCATTAGCTCTTTGAAGTTTATACTAGGCACAGAAAAAGCAAAGCATGAGGGCAATGTTAAAAAAGCAGTCTTTTAAATCAATTGCAATTAGAGGCCAATCTCTGGGGGCTGCAGTTGGGTTGGGAAGGCCCCATAGGGAGCAAGCAAGCATTTATGACTCTTAAATCCTGTAACAACCTCCATTTACCTTATTTCCTTATAACAACAAAAAGGAGTATTCCAGGGACTGACAGAGATTTCTAAATGTCCCAGCTGGAACAGTTCTGTGACTAATTTAGGTAATTGGATTAGCTTCCCAGTTTAAGGGTCGGTTGACTGACACATACAGGGGAATCTGTTTTCCATTGTAAAGGCAAAGCTGTTTTAGGGGGAGAAGCAACAATGGCCTCTATCAAAAAGTTGGTTGATACTGGATATCATGCTGGTCATTCTTAGGTATAGGTGCTTTAGATTCCATGATGCCTTGTAAATTTTTTTCTAGCCCTTTACCTCCCTGAAATTCCATTTGGATCATTTGTTTACTTTTAGAGTCAAAATTCATTTGTTTAATTCTAGAATCAGAATTTCTAAGTCAATATTAAATTCCACTTTTATAATAAATCTCTTCCCCATAGATGAACTGGAATAAGAGCCACATAGGGTAAAAAGAAACCTCTTCGTTGGTCTGGCCCCTCATAAGGCAAGGGTGAGGTGATTTGTAATACATGCTGAGGGGACCCCAGCCCTATCAAGGAAGTAGGGTTCCTTTTAGTGGCTGGTCATTGTTCTGATGCAAGTACAGACGTGTGCACACCTGCACCCATTAGGTCTTCAAAGCATTTTCCATTGGTCTTTATAAAGCACATAAGTTTGTTTTTGGTCATTTCCTGGGTAAAATAAATTTCCCTTTTTGAAGTCTTGCTCTGAGGATCTTATTTGCTCATGAATTGTCTATATTTAACAAAAGAAGACTTATGAATTGGTAACAAAATTAATTGTGCCACAGATTCTCCCTGTTCAAGGACTCAGACATACATGGAACATGCAAAAACTTGCATTTCACTCTGGCAATCACTATCAATCATGCTAGGTGTGAGAGTTATTCCGTTTAGATTTAAATCAGCCTTTCTCAGCATAAGGACAACTGTTCCCTCAGGTGGGGGGACCTCATCCTGTGGGAATTGGGGTAGTTTTGTCACCTCCAATGAGGGTAATTCTATATGCTGCAGGAAGATGTAATACTGCAAGTTGTGCAGTTCCCCTGGTGAGTGAAATAATGTCTCTCCTGGGACCCACATTTGATGTTGGTGAAGTTGTTGGCAAGTATGCACTGGGTAAAGTTGACTAAAATTCAGTTTTTAAAAAATTATTGAAAAAAGGTAAAACAAAATTTCATAACAAATTAATAGGAGAATAACAACAGTTAATACATTACATGTTGTTATCTATAAAACAGTTGCTCAGGGTACAAGATTGTGGCCATAAAAATTTCTCCAATCAGCCGGGCATGGTGGTGCACGCCTTTAATCCCAGCACTTGGGAGGCTGAGGTAGGAGGAGCGTTGTGAGTTCGAGGTCGGCTTGGGCTACAACGCGAGTGCAAGGTTGGCCTGAGCTACATAGTGCGACCCTGCCTCAAAGAGCTAGGGCCGGGAGTTTGGCTCAGTGGCTTAAGCACCTGTCTGGCAGGCACGAGGCTGTGAGTTTGGTCCCCGGTGCTGCAAAAAAAAAAAAAAAAAATCTCCAGTCAGTATTCGCATAAACCTTCCTTTCCCTTTAAACAAGAGACACTAATATTGTAACTGACTTGCATTTTTTCCCTTTTCCCTACTGTCCTTTCCCCTTTCAGCCATCCTAGTTTCTTTTTCATTTTGAACTATTTCTTCCCATTTCACAATATCTATTTTACATTTTAGACCTTATTTACTCTTTCAGTTTCTCACACCAGGGAGATAATATGTTGTTTACACATGTGAATCTGATTTCTTTCACTTATGAGTATGGTCTCAAGCTGTATTCATTTAGCTTTAAGTTTATCCTTCTTTATAGGTGAGTAGTACTCCACTGAATAAAAGTACTACATTATTTTTTATTTTAAAGAGAAAAAACAAAAACAATGACACAGAATTTCGAAACAAGATAATAGGAGATTAACAATGGTTAATATATTGTCTGTTGTTATCTTCAAAGTAGTTGCTCATATTACAAGACATAGGCATGAAAAACTGATCAAACATTATAAGCATGAACATTCTTTTCAGTGAAGTTATAGAAACTAGTAGTATAATTATCTTAGTGATCCTGTGTTTATATTTATATATATTTTTATTTTCCATTCCTTCTTTTCTCCTTTTCTGTATCCCAGTTTGTCTTCAGTTTTGAGCAGTTCCTTCCCCTTTTGCAACATCTATTATAGATTTTGGATCCTATTTAGTATTTCACTTTCTCATACTAGGGAGACAATACAATGTTTACATGTGTGGGTCTGTTTTATTTCACTTAGTGTGGTCTCAAGTTGCATCCATTTACATATAAAGGCCTCTAGTCTATCCTTCTTCATACCTGAGTAGTACTTCATTACATAAAAATACCACGTCTTTTTTATCCATTCCCTGGTTGATGGGTATTTGGGTTGTTTCCAAGATGTAGCTATTAAAAATTGTGCTGATATAAACATGGCTGCACATATATCGTTGTGTTATGTTTTTAATTCTTCTGGGAAGATACTCAGAAGTGGAATAGTTGGGTTGGATGGAACCTCTAATCCTAGTCTTTTGAGGAATCTCTCTACTGATTTTCACAGTGGTTGTACCAATCTACACTTCTGCCAATAGTGAAGAAGCCTCTCTAGCATTTATTACTGATTTCTTGATGATAGTAATTTTTTCTGGAGTGAGATGAAATCTCAATGTTGTTTTAATTTGCATCTTTTTAATGACCAGTGATGTTGAACATTTTTTCATATATTTATTTGCTGTTTGTATTTCTTCATCTGAGAAGTGTGTATTCATCTCATATGCCCATTTTTGGATTGAGTCTTTAAATTTGGGGGTCTGATTTTTTTCAGTTCTTTGAATGTTCTAGATAGAAGTCCTTTGTCTGAAGGACAATTGGCTAAAATTTTTCCCAGTCTGTGGGTTGTCTTTTCAATGTTGGTGATTTCTTAGCTGTGCAAAAGCTTCTTAATAAGATCCCAGTTGTTGATTCTTTGAAGTATTTCCCGTGAAGTCTGGAGTTTGTTCATGAACTTTGTACCTACACCTATGCCTTCAAGATTTTTACCTACTTTTTCTTCCAGCAGATTTAGTGTTTCTATTTTAATGTTTAGATCTTTGACCCATTTTGACTTTTTTTGTCTTTGTGAGACAGGGTTTCACTATGTGGTTCAGGCTGCCATTTCACTCACCATGTAGCCCATTCTGGCCTCAAATTTGAAGCAATCCTGCCTCAGCTTCCCTAGTGCTGGGATTACAGGCATATGCCACCATGCCTGGCCCCATTTTGACTTTAGCTTAGTGCATGGTGAAAGACACGTGTCCAGTTTTAGTCTTTAGCATGTGGAGAGCCAGTTTTCCAGCGCCACTCATGAAAGAGGCTATCTTCCTTCCAATGAACACCTTTGGCCCCTTTTTCAAAGATAAGGTGACTGACTTTGTAATTGTGTCTACATCTTCTAATCTGTTGCACTGGTCCCCAGGTCTGATTTTTTTTTACCAGTACCATGATAATTTTAGCACAGTAGCTTTGTAGCACAATTTCAAATCAGGGATTGTGATGCCTCCTGCCTTGCCTTTGTTGCCCAGGATTCCCTTTGCTCTTTTAGGGCTCTTCTGTTTCCAAATGAATTTTAGGAATGTTTTCTATAGTTCTGTGAGGTATGCTAATGGTGGTTTGATCAGGATTGCATTAAATGTGTGCAACAATTTTAAGAATATGGCCATTTTCACTATGCTAGTTTTTCCTATCCATGAGTGAGGGATATCCTTCCATTTTCTTTTTCTGTTTCTTTTTTCCTTTTTTGGTACCAGCAATTGAACTCATGACCTTGTGCTTGCCAGGCAGGCGCTTGTGCCACTGAGCTAAATCCCCAGCTATCTTTCAATTTTCTGATATCCTCTTCAATCTCCTTTTTCAGAGTACTGCAATTTTCAATAGATAGATCTTTTACTTCCATTGTTAGAATGATTCCTAAGTAGTTCATGTTTTGGATCCTATCGTGAAGGGTGTGGTTTCCCTAATTTCTGTCTCAGTGAGTTTGTTGTGTACAAGCACACTGTTGATTTTCTAGGGTTAATTTCCTATCCAGCTATGTTACTGAATTTGTTTATTAAATCTAAAAGTCTTTTGGTGGAATTTTTGGGATCTTCTATGTAGAGTATCATGTCATCTGTGAATAATGATAATTTAACTTCT
This sequence comes from Dasyprocta punctata, assembly GCA_004363535.1. NCBI lineage: Eukaryota > Metazoa > Chordata > Mammalia > Rodentia > Dasyproctidae > Dasyprocta > Dasyprocta punctata. The sequence goes on along the minus strand of RJWM01003264.1, from coordinate 24,206 downwards.
TCCTTTTTTTATCCTTATTCCTTTTATTCCTCTCTCTTTTCTAACTCCTCTGACTAGCATTTCCAGAACTGTATTAAATAGAAGTGTTGATAGTGGATATCCTTGTCTTGTTCCTGATTGTAGAGTGAAAACATTCATTTTTTGTCTGTTTTGTATGGTGTTGGCTGTTGGTTTGTCATAGATGGCTTTTGTCAGATTGAGATAAAGACCATGTATTCTGATTTTCTGTAGGGTCTTTATCATGAATGAGGGTTGGACTTCTTCAAACACTTTTTATGCATCTATTGAGATGAACATGTGATTTCTGTCTTTGACTCTATTGATGTGATGCATTACATTTATTGATTTGTGTAATGTTGAACCATTCCTGCATTCCTGAGATGAATCCCACTTGGTTGTGGGTATAATCTCCTTGATGATTTGCTGCATTGTGTTTGCTAATATCCTATGGAGGATTTTTCTAGTATCTTATGGAGGATTTTTTTTTAATGGAGATTGGCCTGCAGTTCTCTCTTTTGGTTGGGTCTTTCTCTAGTTTTGGTATCAGGGTAATAGTTGCCTCCAGGAATGAGTTAGGGGGTATTGCTTCTCTTTTAATCACATTAAATAGTGTGAGGATATTGACATTAAATTTTCTCTAAATTTCTTGTAGAATTCAGCAGTGAGCTGCCAGAACCTGGGCTTTTCTTTGTTGGTAATTTTTAAATTATGCTTTCAATGTCACTAACTGATATCAAGGGAATTCTTCATTGCATGAATTTGAGTCTTTCCTTTTTTGATAAGATTGGGTCAGTATTTATCAATTTTATTTATTCCTTCAAGGAACTGACTCTTGAATTCATTAATTCTTTATTTTGTTTACTCAGTTCCAACTGTGTTAATTTCTGCTCTAATCTTTATAATTTCCTCCTCTGTGTGGACTTTGGACTTGACCTGCTCTTTTTTTTTTCTAGAATTTTGAGGTGCAACATTAGGTCTTTTATTTGTGCTCATTCTGTTTCCTTCATGCAAGAATTCACCCCTATAAATTTCTCTCTTAGAACTTCTTTCATTGCATCCCACAATTTCTGGTATGTTGTATCTGTATTTTTGTTTAATTGTAGATATTGTTTAATTTTTAATTTAATTTCATCTGTGACCCATTGGTTGCTCAGGAGGGAGCTATTTAATTTCCATGCATTTTTAGAGTTTTTGTGGTTTCTTTTGTCAGTAATTTCCAATTTCATTGCACTATGGTCAAATAATATGGGATAATTTCAATTCCTTTGCATTTACTTAAGCATGTTCTATGGGATAGTGTATGGTCTATTTTAAAGAATGCCCCATGTGTAGCTGAGAATGTATATTCTGGTGTTGTTGTTTAGAACACTCAGTAAACATCTAATAAATCCATTTGTTCCCAGGTTTGGTTCAGTTCTGGTATTTTCTGATTTTTTGTCTAGTTGATCTATCTCTTTGTGACAATAAGATATTAAGATCCCTTGTCACAGTTGTGTTATTGCTTACTTGATTTTTCATTTCCATTAATATTTGTCTTATATAGTTGGGTGCTCCCATATTTGGTGCATACATACTTATGATCGTTTCTTGCATTCTATTTCCTATAGTGTTCATTCAAGGTTTCCATCATTTTCCTATGCTCTGTATTTTTAATCTATGTCTACTCTAGATCTGCTGAGCAATTCCCTTATTATGGTTGCCATTCCTGTTTTTTTTTACCTGAGAGATTATTTCTGATCCAATTTCCTCTCTAACCTCATGAATTTGTTTCTTTACTTCAGTTGCTATCATTTCATAAATTTTAGGTGTGTGTCTTTCATTTTACTCTATTTCATTGTCTTCTGGACTTTTTCCAGGTGGGTTGGAGGTCTGACATTGCATTTTGCTTCTGTGCCTTGTCATTTTCTATTTCAAAAATTTTTGTTTTCTATGTTGATTCTTTTAAGTTTTTGTAGTAGGTAGCTATATCACTATTATTAAGTCCTCTCCAGGAAAAAAATCTATTCTTCAGAGATGTATTCTGTGTGTAGGAGGCTCTTGATTTTTGTCTTTCCCAAGATCCTACCTTCTCAATTAATTTAGAGTGAGATGTTGGTATCTGTTTGGTTCAGCTCCCAGTCCTTTGATGCTGGGCTGTGATGAGGTTATTACCCCAGAGCTTCCCAGTACTGTTATGAAGGGAGAACAACTGATTACAACAGATATGGCATCCTAGTAAAAGTAGTATAACTAGCAGTAACAATAGGATCAAACACAGTTTGAAAACTGGCAAACTGTGGTTACTGTTAGTTTTGTACCTTAAACTATAGGAGCAAAAATCTACAGTTATATAATAGAACCAATCATAAATTGTGAGCATGTGTGCAAAGTGTATCCCCTTGGTAGAGTGGTTTTACTGTGTTTGAGAAATTTAAGAATGATAGTGCATAAAACAAAGATAACTGAAAAGAAAGGAGAAGCAAGGCTAGAGAACAAAGGATGATCATGCAAGCTTTGAGAAACTAGAGAGGAGGGCAGAAGAGAAATAATGGAGTAAGCAATGTATTATCTGAACTTGGTCTCTGGGTTTGGGAGATAGAGTTAGTTTTCTGTGGCTGGAGTTCTCCCCAGCCATTTATAAAAGGGAAGCAGAAGATAAAAAAGAAAAAAAAAAGAGAGAGAAAAAGAGTGACTCCACCCACCTGCTTCTATTCCATGTGTCTTTGTCCCCAAGCACAATACTACTGATTCACCTAACTTATCACCTGTTGGCTTGTGTTGCTTTGGGCTTTTCCACATGGCTAGTCCAACCTGTCCACCTTGTGTGCCCTAGTTGGGGCTCTACTGTGTCCTGGCTGATTTCCTGGCTGTTACCTGGCCCCACTGATGCAAGGGGGAGGAGCTGGTTGCCTGGATGTAATTAATAAATCTTATAACAAACTGTCTTGGTCACTTTTCTCTTGTTGTTCAGACAAAATACCCAACACCCAAAATTAAGGAAAGAAAGGTTCATTTAGCTCACAGTTTTTGGAGGTTTCACTCCATAATCTTCTGGATCCAAGGCAGGATGGTTCATGGCAGAGGATAAAAGTTCATGGCAGTGGAAAACAGCAAAAGCAACAAGTGCAAAAAGGGGAGGAGCATGTAAGAAGACTCTTACTGTCCTTTATATTGTACATAAGCTACCCACCCTAGGGTGGGTGTAGAACTCACACCCATAACCCCATCATTGGACCATGAATCAGTCACAAACTCTTGAATCCTGCCCCCATGACTACATGAGGCTTTGGGGGGACATCCAGACATAAACCACAACACAAACTATCTTTGTAATTTACTAGAATCTTGTGGGGAGTGCTTTTCTTCACATGTATGTCTGATTTATTTCACATATGAGTACGGTCTCAAGTTGCATTCATTTACCTATAAAAGTCTCAAGTTTTTCCTTCTTTATGACAGAGTAGCACTCTGCTGTATAAAAGTGCCACATATTTTTTATCCCTTCCTCCATTTATGGGCATTTAGGTTGTGTCCAAGATCTAGTTATTACAAATTGTGCTGCTAAGAACATTGGTGCACATATGTCACTATGGCACAATGTTTTTAATTCTTCTGGGAAGATATCCAGAAGGGAACTAGCTGAGTCAATTAGGACCTTTAATCCTAGAATTTTGAGGACTCTCCAGACTGATAAAAGAGCTATTTTTTAACAGGAATGCAATTTTTGCTGAAAAAGTAGGACTTCCTTCCAAACCCTAGAAGCTGATGCTATAATTATCTTATACCACCAGGTCCATTTAGCATTCCATTATGCTAGAAACCAAATGTAATTTTGGGAGTGGATAGCTCAGTGGTAGAACAGTTGCCAAGCATGTACGAGGTCCTGGGTTCAATAGTTATCACCACCACAACTTTATATGCTGGGTCGTAAGTTCCAAGTGGCATTGCTGTTTTTAACCAATTCTTGTGTAGTTACAAAGTCTTCTTTGATTCTGGATTTAACTTAAAACCAATAGCCTTAACAGTTACTCAGTAAGAAAGTTAGAAAAGGATGCCAATAGACAAAAACTGTTGCCCCAAGACCAAAAATGGATCACCATGTTTTCATTTTCTTAACAGTACAATAAAACAGTACAACAGAAGGAAACAGCAGTAAGTATTATGTTTTTTCTTGGGACTATCTTAACATGGCCTAGACTCCTGAACTCCTCAAAGCTTCAATAAGAGGGCAACGCTTTGATTGTTTTTTACTGTTGTAGAGATTGAACCCAGAGCTTTGTATATGTTGGGAAAGCACTCTGTCACTAAGCTACACTGTTATATTCATCTCCTTACATTTGTCTGAGGCTCACCTCCTCTGGCATACATACAACTCACCAGGATACCTAGGGTATATGTTACTTGAACAGGTAGAATCTCTTATGCGTCAGTAGTGTGATGGGAAAATGTGATGGTCTGTGGGATGCTGAGATATCCAGAATTTTCAGTAATTTTCCAAAGGAGCAAGAGTTCCCTTCCCTTAACCTTTGTGTGACTGGAATAAGAATAAAAATAAAGATTTACCTCCATGAGTCTTTGATTTTTTGCTTATATTAGTCTAAGAAATTAATAGCATATTATTTCAATTTAGGTTTGATGACCCATGAATCAAGATTTAAATCAGCTGACCTAGAGAACCTTTAGAATCAATACAGTAAAATTTGAATACTGATTTTAGAATCTGGCTGTTACGGGTTGAGTCTGGATATTCTCCCAAAGCCTCATGCAGTTATGGAGATGGGAATCTAGAGTTTGTGAATGATCCATGGTCCAATGCTGGGATTATAGGTGTGAGTGCTACACCCAAGTGGGCGTGGCCTACATAAAATATAAAGGACAGAAATTCTTCTCTCCATGTTCTCCTCCCTTTTTGCTCTTGTTGCATTTGTTGTCTTCTGGTTGCCATGAACTGTTTCCCTCTGCCACGTGCCACTCTGCCTCAGAGCCAGCCGAGTATGGACAGAAACCTCCACAAACTGTGAGCTAAATAAATCTTTCCTTTCTTAATTTTTGGTGTCATGTATTTTGTTTTACCAACAAGAGAAAAGTAGCTAAGACACTGGCAGATATATCCATCAAAATTTAGCCCAATGTAAAGTATTATTCTTTTCTTTCTGGTTTAGTAGACAATCAGTTCTTAAAAAACACATTTCTAAAATTTTTATGGTATAATTAGCAAAATATTGCTATTCTTTTAGTATATATGCCTAATAAACTGGGACAGTCTTGGTACTTATCTATCTTGAACACCCTGGGATACAACTCTAATTATAGGTCTATAGATAATGAAAGTTAGTAGGTGGATATCTCAGTTGAGGTCATTACAAAGTTTGCGGGGGTAGTCTAAATTAAAAAGGTTTTTCCTGCTGTAAAAGAGCTCAAGTTTGCAGATTCAAAATACATCTGAATTTGCCTAGCTATCCCTATTCCATTTCTCTTCCTTATTAATTACCCTTACCATTTTCATGAAAAATACCCAGTGATTATGAATTCAATATTTGTAATTATTTTCAACCTTAAGAATCAGACATTTTATCTGATTTTTATCCATGCTATTTTTTACAAATTGTGAGCCAAAATAAACCTTTCCTCTTTTAAACTGGGTTGTTGAGTATTGTGTCTTAGTGATTAGGAAATTAATGAAGATGGTGGAATAATTTAGAAGCCTATTCCACACCATTCCTTGGAAAACTGAGAAATTATTAGCAAGATTGAGACCCTTGTACTCACAAATGTTATCTGGTTAAAATTTATAATTTATTGTCTGTTTGTTGTTCATTAATTTTCTCTACTTACACATTTGTGCTTTCTGAGAAGCTCATAAAGCTTAAATTAATAAGCTGTGTGAGCTTATTAATTTTCTCCATTTATTTATGCCTTATTCTGGCACAAATTAAAGGGATATAAGACAGGTGACAATAAATAATAAATAAATAATTAAATAATTAAAATAAATAAATTATATCTAAGTTCTTGGCTCAAATTTTACTTTTGGGAGAAACCACCACCACCACTGCTGTCATCTTATTACATCAGACTTACTAAAACTCACTTGTGAAGGACTGAATGAGCAACAGTTTTACAAGAAGCTATTGATTTATACAATAGCTTCAGCACAGGAAACCAATTATAAAAAAGGTATTAAAAGCTTGCCTTAGGATCCATCTGAGGTATAAACTCTGCATGACTGGGACAATGACTTCCAGGATTCTGTAAGTACACTGAGCCAAAGGTCATTACAATTGTGCTGGGTTTCCAACAGCTAGAATATATAGATAACATGTATTATCATTGAATATGGTCATAGAGCATTTGGGAATCAAAAGGTAGAAATAGGTTTGGCCCCTTTTGTAAATGATTTTAGTGGCTCATTTAAGAAATATGTTTTTCATCTCCTTAAAATTCTAGGCGATATGGTCAGAAATCCTGCTCCCATGAGGGTACACAGAAGGCATTTTCCTGAACCTAAAAATATGAATTGTTCCAGATAATTTTAGACTTCTTACGGCTGTATGGAAGTATGCAAGTAAAGAGACCAATAATTTGGCCTTATTTATCACAGGGAATTAAAGTTGCTACTTTTTAAAGAAGGTTCATGAGACTTATTGGGCCTCTTGGTCTTCTTTATCTGCTGATAACACTCAGCAAGCAACAGTAGCAGCCATAGCCCAATAACAGCCAGTCCCTAGAAATTCTGCTCCTTTACACATGAGGCTTTTACACTCCCAGATAAGCAATCTAGATCAATTAGAAGTGTTTGCTATGAATGAGGGTTTTCAAAAGGGCATGGTAGAAAAGGGAGATAATGGATATCAGTGACAGTTGTAGGACTCTCTATAGCATTAGGGTCTGGAAAACCCTATAATTTTAATCTTCTGAAAATATTTTGCAAATGGTTGCTACCTTGAATGACATAGTTCTAAGTGGTTGAGTGATAGAAGAGATGTACTACACCAGATACTACCAATCCTGCCCATAGCTCTTTGGCTCACCTTAAAGTTTAGTTTTATTGCTGGTAAATTTTCTTGAACATTGTTATTGCTCTATGCAATACCTTCTTCTATATGTAGGCCTTTATGCCAAAAGACTTGCTAAGTTTCTAAACAGGACATTTTAGAAGTTCCAGGAGTTAAGTACCTTTGGGGTAAACACCCAACCAAATGATGAGAAGTGATGAGACAAATGTTATTTTTGTATGAGACAACTCTTTGACACATTTAATGTGGTTAGAGTTCCTGCAGAACTAAGCTTCATATGAACATAGTGATAGCACTTCCATTATCTCACCTTTTAGGGGCTATTCTCACTTCTCTGTCTCAATTTACCTCTCTTTTTCTGTGATTCACAGGCTCACCTCTCAAACAAATTGTTTGCACACAAGACCCCATTGTTGGGTTTTGTTTCAGGCAAACTCAAACTCAGACAGAAGGATGGAGTCTTCTTCAATTTTTCTCCCATAATTGTATGTGTATCTAACTAGTACAACGTAATCCAATCCTATAATTGTAGATATACAATTATCTGGAAAATATGGTCTTAAGTTTTCCATCATCTCCATTTCACTAGAAGGAGATGAACTGCAGGCTGAGTGAGCCAGTGTAGTAAACCCCACATTACTGAACACAGGGCCCAAGAAATTGCTTTTGAATCAAAAAGAGGAACTAAAATACCCATTCCTTCTTTGTTAAAGGAAGTACTCTTTTAAAATATTTATAAATTAAAATGTGGTGACTTCTTTACATTTTTTAGGTCTCAACTTTAAATAGTAATCATAGCATTTCAATTATTCCACTTTTTCTGACAAATTTAATTTGGATTTAAAATAAAATACCATTAAAGTAGTAAATATCTATAATTATAGAAACATCAAATAAGAAAATTTTGACATTCAACAACAAAATGCCTAAAATGTATATAAAAATGTGTAACATGGGCATCTATACTTGTAAAACTAAGTTTGCATCTTTGTTTTAAAAGTTGAAAGAGTTTTAAACAAAATCTGAAAATTATATTTTTCTATGTTCTCTATTTCATTTCGAGGGTGTCTATTATTACTCTTATTTTTATTTGATAATTTTACCAATATCAAGTCCTCTACTTCTAGGTATACACCAAGATTGGACTTCTCTGTATACCTTCAAATAAGGCATAGTTATTTGTCTTAGTTTTGCTAGTGGAAGTAATCAATCACATCAGAAAAAATACTTTTTTTGCTAATATTCCAATCCCTAACTCACTCATCTGCTGCAGCAATTTAATGTTGATGATGATGTGCCATAAAATCTAGATAATTTGAATTACTGATCAATCACATTAAGGATACCTTCCTTGAAGGGTTATCTGGACTAAAATACATTTTGTATAAGCAAGACATAAATATTCACTTCAAGACACTGAAATTTTCAAATAGTTTATTACTGTAACAAAATGAATACCAGTTCTTAACTAATGTCATATGTAATTCTACTTAAACTATTCTATCTAAACTTTCCATATGTTTTTATTTCGAAGAGAAAAAGACCAAACAAAATATACCAGAATACAGTCAATCAAAACAAACAGTGAACGACATACAGAACTTCAAAACAGTACAATAGGAAATCAACAATGGCTACCATACTGCCTCTTGTTATCTTCAAAGTTGCTGCCTATACCATCAGACATAATAAAATCAAACAAAACAAAACAGAATAAAATCAATCAAAACAAAACAATGAAAGCAATATAGGGCTTCAAAACAAGATAATAGGAAATCATCAATGACTACCATAATATGTTTTGTTGTCTTTGAAATAGCTGCCATACCTGCTGGTATAATAAAACCAAACCAAACCAAACAAAGTAAAACCAAACAAAACAGAACAATGAAAACAATACGTGGCTTCAAAACAAGATAATAGGAAATTAACAATGGCTACCACCCATGCCTCCACCCTTTAACTTTCACAATATCTATTGTATATTTTGGATCCCACTAACTCCCTCAGTCTCTCATACTAGGAGACAGCACTATGTTCACCCATATGACTCTGAACCATTTCACCCATGAGCATGATCTCAAGTTGCATCCATTTACCTACAAGAGCCTCGAGGTTATCTTTAGTTATAGCTGAGTAGTTTTGCATTGCATAAAAATGCCATATCTATCTTATCCATTCTGTGGTTGATGGGCAGGCTACCCCTGCCTTTTCCTTAGTCCCTGTCAAATGGAGATTTGTTTTCTCTCCTTTGACTTTCAGTCTATGAATTTATTTTTGAGTTAAATGTGTTTCTTGTATTAAGCATATTGACATATCCTGTCTCTCAATCCACCGTGCCTGTGTTTCTTTTTATTGAGACCATCTACATTAATGGTTATGGTCAACATGTGCTGGCTCATCTCTGCCTTGCTTCCTTCCACTGGCTCCCTACTTTTCCCCTCCATTTAACTGTTTGCCTTGCTTAGCAATTTCCCTCTGCCGCTGTTCCTGAAACCAAGATCATTTGTATCTGTCTCTCCAATGTCCTTCAGTATTCTTTGCAGGGTTGGTTTGGTGGCCATCAATTCCTTACGTTGTTATTTGTCATGGAAATATCTTGTTTCTCCATTAATTTTGAAAGATAGTTTTGTAGGGTACATCAATCTGGGCTGGAAGTTGTTTTCTTTCTGGACTTGAAACACTTCACTCCAAACTCTTCTTGACTTGATGGTTTGTGTTGAGAAGTCTGTCATAATTCTGATGGGTTTTACTTTACAGATACCTGTTTCTTTTCTCTAACAGCTTTTAATATTCTGTTATTGTGTTGAATTTCTGGGATCTTGATTATTATATGCCTTGGTGTAGATGTATTTTGGTTATGCCTAGCTGGAGTTCTGTATGCCTCACTTATCCATATGTCAGGTCTTTGTTCCCATGCTTGGGAAGTTTTCTGCTATTACTTATGTAAATAGTCTTATTATTTCATTTGTAGTGACCCCTGCTTTTCCACTGATACCTATCACTTAAATTATTTTTCTTTGTGTTGTCTTACAGCTGTTGAATTGTTGTTTCCTGGTTCTTTGTTATTTTTAAGTAACCTTTCCTTTCACAGTTGCTAGCTGCAAACCTGTTTTCAAGGTCTGAAAGTCTATCTTCAGTTTGTTTCAAGTGGTTTTGCCAGCTTTTGATGGAGTTTTAATTTCCTGGATATCTCTTTGAATCTGATTCATGCATTCTATATCTTTCTTATATTGTTCATTCAAGATTTCCTTCATTTTCCTATGCTCCTCTATGTTTTTTCCATGTCTTCTTTAGATATGCTCATCAGTTCTTTTATTACATTTTCCATTTCTTCTTTTAGCTGAGATAACATTTCTGATCTAATTTCTTTTATAGCCTCATGAAGTTGTTTCTTTATTTTGGTTGTCATCACTTCAGAAACTTCAGGTATGTGACTTCCAGTCTCCTCCATATTCACATCTCCTGGATTTGCTCTGCATGAATTGGAGGCCAGAATCTGCCTTTTACTTCTTTGTGTTGACATTTCCCTGGGTTCTTCTGGACAAGTGGGTTGAGGGGTCCCAGGTACTTCCTATGTTGGTTGTCTATTTGCAGTGTAGTAGAATGGGTCAGGCACCTGGGTCTCTCCTATCCTAAGTTCCCAGGGCAGTGTTCAGGTGCATGGCTGTCTTCTTCAGATATGTGAAGCTATTCCATGGCTCCTCTGATGGCAGCAGGTGCACTGTAGCTTGGCTGGCTTGTTCTCCCCACCAGAGCTGGCTACTGGTCCCTGATGGCAGCTGTGGGCTTGTGGGGGCATCTATGTGCAGTTTCTTCTCCTGGTGTTTATAGTTCTGTGATAATGTCCATGTTGCACCCCAGAGATGTGCTGGCTATGGATCTGATCTTGGCCTCTGGATGCGGTGGTTGAGACTGGCCTTCTGTGAGTGGAGCTCTCCAGAGTCCAACTGCGTCTCCTTGCTGCTGCTTCAGATGCTTCCACGTTACTGGCCTCACTGATTACTTCACCCTCTGTAGGGGTGTGTGTGTGTGTGTGTGTGTGTGTGTGTGTGTGTGTGTGTCTGTGCACTGGGCTATTGTCCTGTGTCTTGGGGTTCCCATCAGTCTTACATTATTGCAGCTGACCTACCTTTTTGGGTGCAATGGATGAGGCCTAGATTACAAACTCACTGCCTTCAAGTCGGCCCACCTTCTGAGATGGAATGAAGGGGCACAAAGCATGGACTCACTCACTTCCAGCAGGGCCACTCCCTGGCATGGAACGAAGGGGCACAGAGCCAGGCCACTCTCCAGCATGCAAGGAGGAGCACAGAGCATAAACCCACTTTCCTCCAGCGGGGCTGCCTCTGGGATGGAAACTAAACTTAACATATTTCTTATTTCTGCCAACTACCAGTTTACCAAGACAATTTGTTATTGACTACAGTAGCTACAGAAAATGCTGAAGATACATCTTTCAAGAGTAAATATCAATAACTTGAAAAATTCTAATTTAAGGAAGAAGAGGACAACAGATATCAGGTGGGCAAAACTCAGACTGTATCATAGACCAGAAAGAAAAACACAAAGAATATCAAAGTCAGTATCACAATGACTACCTCCATTGTGCTCATGATTGAAATTAATTAGAAATAATAACAAAGTTGGGGATTTAGCTCAGCAGCATAAGTGTCTGCCTGGCAAGTGTGAGGTCATGAGTTCAATCCTTGGTGCCAAAAAAAAAAGATAAAATAACAAAGCTAATTTCAAAGGTACTTACTTGCAAATTAAAAATGTTTTAATTTAGCAATAGATCCAAGGAGATTTCATAATAAAAATTAGAATATATATAATATATATACTATTGGTTCACAAATAAATTCTTCCCATGATTTCACAATTCTGGCTGCAAACTGAACTGGATGAGAACTGAATCAAATTTCCTTATAGGGCCAACACTGAATCTATTCAAACCTAACCAGTATAGATATATGGATATAGATATAGATATGTATATATCTATATCTATTGTCTGACAAAATACCTGACACCAAAATTAGGGAAGGAAAGGTTTATTTGTTACAGTTTCTTGGGAGTTTCAGTCCATACTCAGTTGGCTCCAAGGCAGCATGGCATGGCGGGGCTGCCATTCATGGTGGCCACCAAACAGCAAGGCGCACAGACCCAGCAAGAGAGAGGGCAACAGAGAGAAAAAAAGTGTTCTTCCCACCCTTACACAGTATGTTGGCTCCATCTCTGGGCGGGTGCAGAACTCACATTACCAATCCCAGCACTAAACAACAAACCAATCACAAATGCCAGACTCAGCCCTGTCCAAATTAGATGAGGCCTTGGGGGGACACAGATCAAACCAATACATCTATATATCATAATACTTGTGCATATCAAAAGTTTTGTAATAGAGCCAAAAGGGTAATGGGAGAATAGTTGTTACCATAAAATTTTATTAAGGGGCCAGGTATATAGCTCAGCAGTGCAGTACCTGCCTGGCAAGTACAAGTTCCTGAGTTTGATTCCCAGTACCCCCTCTCCAAAAAGATTAAACATAAAATTTTATTTATTAAAAAATAAGAACTATCACTTATCTGTTAGGGGGTCTACTTTAAGGATGTAAAACTGATAAAACACTTTATATATTTAAAATTTTTCTTCCAGAATCAATGTCCTTATGCATAAAGGTAGAGATACACCTGAAGACTTTTCCAAATTTATCACATTGATTCACTTTCTTTACATTATGAATTTTTACATCTTCAAAAGTATGAAGGAAAACTTAAAAATTTACCACATTCTTGACTGCTGTATCTCACAGTATGAGTTCTCACTTGCCTTGAAAGAAGAAAGACTAGAAAGTACATCCACATTCTTCTATGTTTATGATTTCCCTTCAGTGTGTGTACTCATAAGTACACTGAAGTATGAGAAATTAAAATTTAGCACATTTCTAACATATTGAAATATGAATTTTCACATGGATTTGAAAGAATTAGATACAAGTTAGCATTTTACTGCACTCTATATCTTAACTGGATTCTTTCTAGTGTGAGTTCTCATTTTACCTCAGGGATGAGGAATCATTGACATCAGTGAAGATTCTCCAGAGAAACATATAAAAACATAACAGAGAGTGACTGCACATGTGTACATGTGGGAGAGAGAATTAGCTCATCTAATTATGAATTCTGAGAAGTTTTACAATATGCCACCTACAAGTTGGACATCATGGCGCATACCTGTATTCCCAGCACTCAAGAGGCTAAGACAGAGGGTCGCTGCAATTTCAAGTCCAGCTTCAGCTATCTAGTGAATTTAAGGCCTGAACTACAAAGTGAGACCCTCTCTCACAAACCAACCAGCCAAACAAACAACAACCACCCCCCCCCAAACAATGTGCCATCTACAAACTGGAAACTGGCAAAGTTGATCATGAAGCCTGGCTCCAGTTGTAAGTTCTGAGAACCTGAGGCACTGGCTGCTGATCTAAAGTCCTGGACACTGAAGATAGGATCAACTGGAGTTCTCATGTTTAAGGACAGAGGAATATTGATGTCTATGCTTCATATGTCAGAGTGAACTCCTTTTCTAAGTCGTTTGGTTCTGTATGGGCCCTCAACTTACATGCTGGTTCTTGCTTCCCATTGGGTGAGACTGGCTCTTTCTTAATTGGTCCTAATTCAAATGCCTATCTTTCATAGAAACACCCTTACAAATACGCCCAGAAATAATATTTTACCAGGTATCTACACATTCCTTAACATATTGAAGTTGGTATTTACAATTAACCAATTTGTGCATTTTCTCTCCAATATGCAATATATAGTAAAATGCAAGGAATAAGTGATTCATTATATTGTTTACACTGTTAGGGCCTCTTGCCAGTATTTGCATTCACCTGGTTATTAAAGGGTAAGTTTTCAGGAATAAGTGAAAATTTTCTCACATTCTTTTGTTCATAATCTTTTCTCCAGTATGTGTTCTCACATGTATAGTAGAGATGTAAAAATAAAGGCTTCCATACATTGTTTTACATTCATGGGATATAAATCCAGTATGAGTTCTCACAGGTGCCATAATGGATAAGGGGCAATTGAGGGTTTTCCCACAATTTTTACATTCAAAAAGGGTTTTCACTTTTTCTGATACATCAAGGAAAATTCAATGGTTTTTCTTATATTCATAAGACTTCTCCATTGTAAGTTATTATGTGAACAACAATGGATAAAGATGTCTTTTACATTAAAAACATTTCTTTTTACTGTGAATTTTACAAGTCCTGAGATACAAGGAACATTTTAAGAATTCCTTAACATTCCTTCCATCAATAGAGTTTGTGTCCATTTTGTGATCCCATGTGCATCTTAATTGAAAAATCGACGAATGCTTTCTCACATTTCCTGAAATTCTATAATTTACATCCAGCATGAGTTCTCTAGTGCACATTTCGATCAGGAATATGGCTGAAGACCTTTCCACATTGGTTACCTTCATTATGCATATCTGCAGTTTGAAATATTTTCTATAGTAGACATTAAGATCTTTTTAAGAGATATTTTGATTTGATTACATTCATAGAGGCTATTTACCATTTGAATTCTCAAACATCTTTCCTGTGTCATGTGGGGATCTATGCTATGGCAAAAAGAGAAGGATTACAAAAATTGGAAAAATTTCGCATTTTAGGTGATATAGTATAATATTTTAAGGAAGACTGTAATAAGAAATGACTACCTTGTTATCATTAGAAGGAAATTACCTTAAAATTCTATAGATAAAATGGTAAGTGATGATATAAAAACCTGAATAACAAAAATATACAATTAAACCAAATAAAATAGTAAATTGGAAATAAAGGATATGATAAAAGATGAAAGACACTTATGTTATATTTTCATATTAAAAGCAGAAATAACAGTGTGTTCAAAAGCAAGGTCCAACTCTTTGTTAATCATTAAAGATGCATTTTGAATATTTAGATTAAAAGTTAAATTATAGGAAATATATATTATGCATTCCTTAAATGTAAAATATATGTTCAGAGAATGTATTAATATCAGGCAAAGAATAACTAGAGTAAAAGGGACATTTTATGATGATGAATTTCATCAATAAAATAAAAATAATCTTATCCATGTATACATATAATAACACAGCTTCTTTACACAAGAAGTTATTATATACTAGATCTGAAAGAGAAATAAACACATCAACATAGTTATATAAGTCAGCTGTCCATTTCTGTGACCATGTACCTGACATGAACATCTTGAAGGAGTAAGGGTTTATTTTGGCACATAGGCTCAGATGTTCCAGTCCATGGTTGGCTGACTCCAAGGCAGAAACTTCATGGCACAGTGTATCAGCTCAAGTCATTGTATTTGGGAAACAGAGAGCATGAGAAGAGACAGAGATGAAGGGGCCAGAGACCAAATACAGTCTTCAAGGTCATACCACTTGATGCACCAAAGTGTTCTTTCCTCAAGTGGTTTTTCTCAAGCCAATCAAGTTGATGATCACGATCAACCATCACAATAGTTGAAGAAGTTAATACATTTTTATTAGTAATGTAGTAACCACAGAACATGGAGAAAGTTAATAATAAATAATATTTATATTGTCAAGCAACTTGATTTAATTGACATTTATAAGTCATCGCATCTAATAAATGTAGAATACAGATTTTCCTCAAGTGTACATAAAATCTTACCATGATAACTCATGTTAATTTTTTAAAACTAATTCAATACATTTCAAAAGATTAAAATTACAGAGTACATTCTCAGACCAAAATAGCTATTTTGTGTATTAAAATGATGTCACTAGCTACTTGGAGATTAAGCAACCCAGTTCTAGCTGACTCATGGATCAAAGAAGTAATTAACAGAAAAATCGTAGATAAATTCAAACTTAAAACACAGTCAGTGTAATGAAATGCACCTTATGTAATATATCAAAAAAATTTGTAGCTTTCACTTATATTTTCATATACTCTAATTTATTTTAGAAAAGAAAGGCATAGACCATATAAAAACACAGAAGAAAGAAAAAATAATTGTAGAAATCAATGAAACAGAAAACAGAAAGAAATGGGCAAAGTCATAAAGCCAAGTATTTGTTTGTTTTTAAAAATTAATAATATTGATATATTACCATCAATACTGAAAAAGATAAAGTGAGACAAAACACATATTAATAATATCTGGAATGGAACAGTGGCATCAATACAGATCTTAAATATATTTAAAGGAAGAAAAAGAATATTATAAATAACCTTCTGCCAAGAAATTCAATCTCTTAGATAAAATGAGAAAAGTTACAAGAAACACAAGTTACTAACTTGAAGAACAGATAATAGAAAATTTAATTTGTAGCATATCTAGGAAATTCAATTTGCAATTCAAAATCTTCCCACAGAGAAAAAACACCAGCCATAGATTGGTTTAGTAATAATTCTAACAGATCTGCAAAAAAAAATACTTACATAAATTCTTTTACAAAATATAAAAGAGGAAATGATTGTTGACTCATTTCTTTAGACTGGTACAATCCTATAACTAAAACTTGACAAGATCTTTACAAGGAAAATCGTATACATCTTCAATGAAATCAATAAGCATAATTCAATAAGGATGAGTTAGATGCAAAAATTCTCAAGAAAAATAACCAATTAAATCTACCTAATAGCTATTTTTTTCACATTGTTTCATGTCAAATGGAAGAAAAATGTATGAACAACTCTGTAAGTCATAGTCATACAGGTGCAGTTCCATTCCCAGTCTGCAGGACTCCAGCTGTTTGACATCTTCGTCATCTTCTACCATTGCTCTTGCTGTCCTGTATTCAGGATATCAAGAGTCTTGTTTCATATTTCACTGCTTAAATTCCAGGAGTGACTCCCATTGCTACCACAGTTATATCTGTGTAAGCTAGCAAGCACATAATAACCAATACCCAGGACAAGATTGAGGCAAATGTCTCAGATGTAAATTTTAAGGGATCACTCAAAAACTTTGTAATAAAGATAAATCTATGTAATCCAATATCTATGTAATCCAATATTCTTTAAAAATGAAATTTAATACAAAAGGCTATGAAGAGACCCCAAGAGGAGAAAGAAATGGGCTTCTCAGGAACCCGGCCAGCTGGGCCTGAATGCCTCCAACCAGGAGACAAGTAAGACTGCCTTCCGGGGGCCTGCGTGACCAGTGTGATGAACCCCAGGAAGAGAAACATGCACCCCCTGCAAGCCTAACAGCACGCAGGCTAACAATCAAGGACAAAGTTTGCCCCTGCCACACATACCTGTAAAGCAGCCTGCTCATTCGGAGGTCTGGCCACATTGATAGCAACTAAGGTACATAAAACAACTAAATGCCAGTATTGTTCTGTTCATTTTGCAGACCTGGGGCTGGCAGCCTGAACATCTCTTTGGAAGATGACAGTACGCAATGTAGCAAAAATGGGGGATTCTATTTTGTCCTCTTTGAGGCCCAATATTGTTCTCGTTGTTTTGCTTTATTCTGATTAATTTTTTTGGCCTTATTTTATACTCTATTTTTATTGGTTTTATTGTGTTTTTTTTGGTTTGATATTACTATACCTGTTGGAAAGGTCAACTATTCTGAAAATAACAAGATATACTATAGTAGCTATTGTTTTCATAGTATCTTTCTTAGAAGTTCTGTACCAGTTCTACTGCTTTGTTTTGATTGACTTCATTCTGTTATGTTTTGTTGGATTTTACTATCTTTAAAATAAAAAAAGTCTATGAAGAATCAAACATCAAATTTCTAAATAACAGGAACCATGCTATCCTTATGCATATTAGCTTCAATGACCTCACCCTAATCCAAACCATGTTAAATATTACCAAATTTATTGTTTCCTGTTATGAATAAGAAAAAAAATTGACCATGTTTCCTTTACAAGTCCCTTCCCTATGGTGCTTCTTCAAGGCCAAAGAGCAACAAAAATTCTAGATCCAATAATGTTGGTGGTTGTTAAATTCAAGAATAGAAAATTCCCTTAGTTTGCAAATATGAACTCTTATATACACTATTGCTAATACCATCTTTTTTTAAACATACATTCGCGCATTAAACTAAACATATTTTAATGTGGAAAATGTATGCAAAAATTTCCTCTGGTATATGTCTCTGCATGCAGTATATTTTCACCATCTACTTTACTACTCCCAGACACACACACACACACACACACACACACACACAGAGACATAATGGGACACACACATACAAATATACAAACATCCTGGGATCAGCTGTGGAGTTCTAAAACCATTTCAATCATCACAACTCATGTATTGTTGAACATTTTTCTTGATTTTTTTGATCCTGCTGATAACTAGATATAATACTCTTCTTGCAGAAATCCAGATCAGTCTAAGTAAAAGTGTTAATGCTTCATTAAATGTTAATGCTAAATTCTACGCTTTACTGATAAAATATTTGTAAAGCAAGATAAGAAGGAGTAGTACGGCCTATTTAAAATCATCTCAGTAAATGAGAAGATTTTAGGATCAGTCCAAATACTTATGTTTTGAGAAAAACTAAGAGAAATGTCAAACTCAAAGTAATAGTAATATACTTCTGTTATTTGATGTTCAAATTATTATTATCTTGAAATTGGCTATGAATACTTCCAAATGACAGGATGTACCCCTGAGGATTTGGTACTAGTGATAATACCTCAGAAGAAATGATATTTACATGCACAATCTATTAACACACATAATGGAGACTATAAGTAGGATACTAACTTCTGACACTGCTACAATTCACCAAAATTTTTCTACAGCGCTATAATTGGATTTTGGGCCTTGTGTATGCTTGCTAGGCAAATGTTCTACCACTGTGTGACAGCCTCTAGGCTTCACCCTGTTTTAACAGCAGAGGCGGTCAGAAAGTACATGATAAAAGTGATAACTACTGCCAAAAACATAGAAATAGCTAATCCTTGTATTTAGGTCATTTGGCTATACCTTTCTTCCCTTGACATATTACTAAGAGAACATCTAGATGTAGAGAAAATGTGCTAAAATACTTGCTAAAAGCAAGTGTGCTGGATAAAATGAATGTTCTATGAGTGATTATGAACAGGAAATAGATGTTAAAACCTCACTGTTCTTATTTCTCATTATACAAGGAAGTCCCAGCAATGATCATCACTCCAGATAGACTGCTTTGATCTCTCTATGCAACACTTCCCATTATAAGCTTCAGTTAGCATCAATGCTGAGTCACAACTGTTACCCTTGCAGCATTTCCCAGACAAATACCTGGCTGTTCAGAATAATTGAGCTAATATGGCTTTCCTGATGGCAAAACATAAGTTCTGTGAATTTTGTGACTACATCCACACATATGCACACACAAACTAGAAGAACTATGAAGGAAAACTGATTCTCTTACCTTCAAATCACTAGTGTTGGTGAATACTGACATCTGTAGACATTTGTTTTTCCCTGCATATTCTGGGGAGGTCATAGGTCTCCTACCCTAATAGTACTTGTGAAAAAACTGGGTGCAGTTATACTATTAACATACCTGCACATGCACACACAACTACATCCTGACTCCAACTTTCCACAAGCCCACCAGGATTTCTAAAGTTTGAGCCAGGTAAAATATAAGTCAATTAAAAAGAACTTTTAAGCAGGGCATGGAGATATATGCTTGTAACCCCAGTTATTTGGGATGCTAAGGTAGGAGGATTGCCAAGTTCAAGGCTAGCCTTGACAACTTAGTGAGACCCTGCCTCAAAATAAATGAAATAAAATAAAATAAAATAAAATAAAATAAAAATGGAAGATTTAGCTCCATGGTAGAACACATACCTAACATATGAAGTATGATTGCATGCCTAACATGTGAAGTGAACATTTTAATTTCTTGGGTTTTTTTGAGACAGGGTCACACTATGTAGTTCACCCTACCTTCAACTTGATATGTAGCCCAGGCTGGCCTCAGACTCACAGTGATCCTCCTGCCTCAGCCTCCCAAATGTTGGGATTACAGGCATGAGCCACTAAACCAGCATTTAATTTCAAATTATTATGCACATAGCCATGAATTTCCTTAAAAATACTCCCCCTTGCTTCAAACACAATCCATTGTTCTTGTCTTTTTTTCAAGTAGTTCTGGAAATCTCTTGTGAGGTTATTTATGAAGAATGATAAAAATATAGTGAATGTTGCTGCTAAGTGGCCATCCAAAGAAAAGACAGGGTTATAAAAGTATTATGGTATATCCTCATCTACTTTATTCCCCCAATCTGGGACTGTGCAACTTCTGACCCTTCCCTGAAGTAAAAATTACCATGAAAGATAATGTTTTGAAACAGTTCAGGACATTGAAGCATCTAGGACAGTAGAACTAAAGACAGTCACAAAAAAGGACTTCTAGGACTGCTTTGGAAAGTAGCAAGAACAATGAGGTATGTGCTTTTGAAGGGAGGGGGAGGGTTTTTTTTTTGAAAATTAACATAGTAGCAATGCTTTTTGCTCTAAAAAATTAAAAATATTAAACATTTACCATATTTTTACATTATACCACTTATGTTAAATTTAACCCCCAGTACAGAAAAGAAAAATTTTAAAGGTTTTTGATTATAGAAAGCTATTTTTCCCCATGTGGAGAAAACTGGGTTTTGGTGAGAGAAAATGAAATCACCAGGTAGAAGTAGAAAAAAGAACAAAGGGGATGAAATAATGTTTTTTCAAGTCCTTGTTTCTAATTGTTTTTCAGCCCTTACTCTTCAATCTGCATTGATTTGCAAATATATCTTAAATTATCCCATTATCTTCTAAATGAGTTGCCCTCCCCCACCTTTGTCTACTTGGAATTGAATTTCTGTTGATTGCAACCAAGATAATTTAGACTAACAGAGATCTTTCTGGTTGCCACATTTTCTTGCCATGAAGTATGAATTTACAAAAGTATGTGCTTAAAACACTATTAGAGAGCCAGGGATTTAGCTCAATGGCACACGCGCCTGCCTGGCAAGTGCGAGTTGGTGAGTTTGATCCCTGGTACAAAAAAAAAAAAAAAAAAAAAAGGAGAGCTATAGTTCTTAAACATGATTCTGAAAATTGAAACAATGGTAACAATTTGAGGAGTAGTATTTGGGGACAGAATAGTTGAATTTAAAAACCTCCTTCAAGAAATAGTACTCAAGACTATCTTTAACCTTCATTCTGTAGGTCTGTCAAAATTAGGGATGACTGATTGACATCTTGGAAAATGTTAGCTTTTTAACTATTGCCAAAGTAAAAAAATTTCCAGTAAGAAAGAGACAGAACTTAATCAAGAGATTTTGCATCTCTTTTTATTTCAAGTCATATTTAATGTTCAAACAATGTTAGGTGTCTCTAGAACTATCAATTTGCACAATACCAATCATTTCAATATCCCTGGTTCCTGACTTGCTTACTCACAATTCAGAGTACATGGCACAGAAAGTGCACATAATCTGTGGTAAAACTTTTGCAGTAATTTTCAGGCTACTGATCCAGCAATTGGGACAATATTCTGATCACACAAACCTTGTAATCAAACCTCATAATATTTTAGAATACAATGTTATTTGCCATAAGACTAACGTTTTTAAAATGGAGTATTACAGTCAGATCTTTATCCCAGTAAAACTTACATTAACTATGACCAATGTGAACTCTCATTGAATGCTCGGGATAAAAGACCTAAGTCTCTCCCTAAATAGCTTAGGAATACTAATCACTTCTTTCCATATAACTACACTAAATTTTGGGCCACTGCATGAAAGTATTTCTTTTCCTCTGCTTTTCAGTACCATTTGACTCATTTCTGAGTCCTTATTAGCAGTAACTTTAACAACTATATTTCTTCCCAAAGTCTACTTTAAATGATTTGCCTATTCTATAAGGATTAATGTTTATCTACCACTGTCCTTACTTTCTGCTGAATCCTCACTAGTAGTTGTGAACAAAACATTTTTACTAATAGTCTGTTCAAAGAAATCTAGGTTTCTACATCAGGCTTTTCTAAATTCTTCCAGCCTCTGCCTACTTTCTCATTCAAAATTCACTTTCATATTTTTAGTTATTGTTACACTAGCACACCAGCTACCAAACAAATTGCATCAATCAGGATTCAACAGAGAAACAGAGATGACAGAAGATATATACTAAGATTTATTGCAAGGAAGTGACTTACTCAATTGTGGAAGCTGGCTAGATAAATCTAACACCTGTATGGCAGATGGTAATGAAAGGCAAGTTGGAAGACTGAGACACAAGTAGAACCTACTGTTCTTTGGCAGAATTTCATCTTAGGGAAGATTCAAATCGTGCCTTTAAATCCTTTCAACTTCTTGAACCAGGTCAACCAGATTATTCATGATAGTTTTTCTATGTTAAATTTAGCTGATTAGCAACTCTATTTAGCTTAATGTCTCTTTGCAATGTAACAGAATACATTCAGAAGTTCCAGAAATTGGAATGTGGACATCTTTGGGTGCAGGCATTATTATTCAAATAACTTCTCCAGCTGGAGATTTAGCTCAAGTGCTTGCCTGGTAAGCATGAGGTCATGAGTTCAATCCCCAGTACCAAAAACCAAAAACCAAAAACAAGAAACAAGAAACAAAAAACAAACTTCTCCAAATCATTCAACTGCTTTATCAACATGTCCTTTAATAAATTTCACTTGGTTAACTGTCAGGAGCAGCAGATATAATTCTATAATGTATTCTTTATTTATTAAACAAAAAAATGTAACCATTCAAAAGTAAGTAAATATTAGCAAGCTGTAATATCAGAAGCTCTTATAATTCCAGAATTTTGAGCTCACTGGGAATTTCCCTTCAAGAGTAATGGACAACTGTAAGAAATGCATCACTTGGTCATATAGGTCTCATAGAATCAATCAGCCTTATATGAATTTCTTAAATATAGTCAATCTATGCATCAGTAAAGCACCTGTCAAGCACTTTATCAGCATCACAACTTCAGTTAGACAGAGGAAGTTCCCAGAGATCTTTTCTACATTAATGTAGATCAGAAATAATAGTTGAGGCCAGTGATATAGCTCAGTGGCACAGTGCTTTCCTGGCAAGCACAAGGTCCTGAGTTCGACTTTTGGTACAAAAAAAATAATATTTGATGCAAATACATTTTCATGAGGCAATATGTATTTTAGAGTAAAGGCCTATGGTTTACAAATGTGACATGGAAATAGTTTTAAATTATTCATGTTGCTGCTTACTGAAACTCAAAAATAAAAAAGTTCCAAGAGAACTTGAAAGAAACGATATTAATGAACATGAACTGATCACATCTCGAACAGAAACAGGGTTAGTGAAATATCACAACGGGGTTAACAATAAAATTTTCCAAAATTTAAAAACGAAGTGTAACGAAAGAGCAACGTTACATTTGACATAGTTTCATAAAGTGGGAAATAGATTTCAAAATCAGAGTTATGTTTATTAGAAGGGGTCAATATTCTTTCTTCAGGAATTAGTACTAAATATTTAATCAGAAACATGCAATTTCCTGATAAAAACATTTACTAATAGAAATAATACACAGCAGACCAAAAAACTATTACTAAGGGAGGAAAAAAGTGAAAAAGTAGATTGAGAGATGACTACAAACACAAAAATGAAACTGAAAAGTAAAGCAGACAAAACTAACATAGCAAGCAAGAAGATTCACATACCTAAATTATTCTGAAACCTTTCGTTACCATCTGATTTTCTTCCCGAATCCTTGCCTAAAATATTGGGGAAGACTGGCTTCAAGAATTGGAACTCATTATTCTGAGAGTCTCCAGTGAGACACACCTCATACTGGTAGCTGTGAGCCAGGGTCCCCGTGCCGCTGACGTCCACCAGGTGACCCGCAAAGGGGCCCTCGGGAGCCGGGCAGCGACCCAGTGTGACCGGCCCGCTCCTCCTGCACAGCCTCAGCGCCACGAAGAGCAGCAGCGAGCACAGGAAGAGCGACGACACCGAGGCCAGCGCGACCACCAGGTAGACGGTGAGCGAGTCGGCCTGCGCGCGCTCGGGCGCCGCCTCGGGCGCAGGCAGGTAGGGCTGCGAGAAGCCATCCACCAGCAGCACGTGCAGCGTGACGCTGGCCGACAGCGGCGGCTCGCCATGGTCCCTCACCAGCACCAGCAGCCGCTGCCTGGGCGCGTCGCGCTCGCCCGG
>RJWM01003263.1:23305-115784 GCA_004363535.1 Dasyprocta punctata | reverse complement strand
GCCAATTGTTTGATTAAAGGAGTATTATTGTCTGAGGAGTCAAGGAGGCGCTCAACTGCCTGTAAGAGGCGATCGACAAAATCAGAGAAGGGCTCTTCTGGTTTTTGTTTAATTTTAGTAAGAGAAGAGGCAACCTCTCCAGCTGAGGGGAGTTTTCTCCAAGCCCTGCAAGCGGCGGCATTAATCTGAGCAAAAAGGCTAGGATCATATCGCATTTGGGCTTCCTTTGTATTAAAGTCTCCAGTTCCTGCCAATATGGGGAGGGTCCAGGGGTTTTGCCTAGTAGCATTATCCCTAGCTATGGCTTCACATTGGTCAAAAAACTCAGTTAATGTCAATCGAGTCCTCCAAAGGGAACCAAGGGCACACTTTATGTATAAACTGAAAATATAGCAATAAATCTTTAGTCGTAACCTTAATTCCTCTCACCTTGAGGGCCTTACTGAGGCCGCTAACGAACAACTGATGTTCACTTAATGCTTGACCCATGCCGAGAGGGAAAGGGGAAATGGATGCCGTTCACTTACCGTGACTCGGGCAAGACGTAAGGTGGCCGTCTGCGCAGATCACAGGGACGGAGTCCCGAAACACCTTGGCCAAGGCTTTGTCTTTAGGAACGGTCCCGTCGGGAATCGTCCTCACAGGTCGAGCCCCCACGTCGGGCGCCACTTGATCCGGACCGCGGATCAGTCCGTGGGTTTCGCCTGGAGGAGAGACGGGATGGGGGATGGGGGCAGGGCAAGAGGAGAGAGAAAGGAAGACAAGACGAGCAATTCCGATCAAGTCTTCATTTATTGTGGGAATGTTCAAGGTTTATATAGAAACGGGAGTGGAAGCTGTCATCGTATGGGGGCGTGGACAGGCCATCATTTCCTGGCGGGACAGGGGAGGATCATGGGAAATGTAGGCTGACGCACCGGATGCCCACAGGCCAGAGAGGCGGGGTGGCAGCTGTGAAGCTTTGCAGCTCTCTACACTCATGAATGCTAAGAAAGTGTTCTACAACTCAGCACCACCCCCCGCCTTAAGTCCAGCCTCCTAATAATTTTACACTGACAGATCACAGCATGAGTTTCCAAGGGGGCATTCAATCCTTAGCTGCCTGGTTGGTTGATTAGTTACTTGATTGGTTTGTTGTTTTGAGACAGGCTACTTTCTGGTTCTGGAACTTCAGGGACATAGTGTCACCATCATCTTGGCTCCAGTGAGAACTTCATAACAGATGTGGTCACACCGGCAAGAGTCTGCAGGAGCAAGAGGTGACATCACAAGACAGGAAGCCATGAAGGCCATGGAGGGCCCACTGGACAGAGTCCTGGAGAGGCACCACAGGCTTCCATGCGTCCTCTTGCAATACAGTCATCCAGACAGCGCTTAGTTCCCAGCACAATGTGTGAAAACGTGGATGGAATATGTCCAATCAGAGAGTGCCAGCTCACCCACAACGTGCACACATTGTGTTGGGGTTTGGTCGTACAGGCAGGGAGCACCACTGTGGCTGACATTAGTTACTGAACCTTCAGCAGCCCTAGAGGTCAAAATGATCCATCCAGACCCAGGGACCCAACCACATGACACATTGCTGGCACAATGTGTTTGATGAACTATTTGGCATGGCCTGAGGCTCAAATACAAAGACTATTATGAGGCTGGATGACCCAGGGCCTGCAGGACATCTCCCAGGAGCTGGGCACAGTTCGAGTAGTTCTTTGTGAGGTGCAGGCTTTGCAACCCAACTGCTGTTTGTCCTTTAGTGCTCAGGGGCTTACTTAGCCTAGGTGCATGCAGTTAGGTACCACTGAGCCCACCCCACCCTAGAGGCCAGTTGATGGAGCCCATGAAGAAGCCACTTCCCTGAGCCTCTCAGTCACCAGAGAACATGGTTGGTGTCCTGTCCCAGCCCCTCAGGGATGCAGGGGCCAGCCCACTGTGAGTGTGGAGCTGAATTTAGGTCAGGCTGGAGCTAGAGAAGGACACTTGTCTGGGCTGCAGTCCTGGGTGACGTCCTCCAAATGTCTGACTTGATTGGCAGGTCCCACAGGGTTGGGCCGGCACAGGAAGTGAGGTCTGTGGACTTCAGACCTGCCCTAGGGAGGGTCAGCGTTGTGCTGTGGAGAGGGCAGCAGATATGCAGATCTACTCCTGCTCTGCCACTGTACCGTGTGACCCTGGGCTTATCCCCCTTACCCTGTGCTTCTGTTTCCGCTTCTACTCAAGAGTAGGTCACACCAGATGGCTCCTGAGTTCCTTCTTCCTGCCCTGAGTTGGTCCTGTGAACCTCACAGTCTAAAGGCGCTACTAATGGCACCAACTGCTGCCTTCCCTCTCTCCTCACCCTCACGATGACTCTTCTGGGCCGGGCATATGGACAGTGCTCATGGGTACCTAAGGACCATTAAGGGTACCTGAGTCTGGCAGATTGGTGCATTTGGGAACATCTCGGCCCAAAGAACCCTAGACGCTCACACCACTCTCAGGCCTCTTTGCAGTTTTGTTGTGCTGCGCTGTGCTATGCTGTGCTCTGCTTTGCTTTGCACCAAGAATGGAACCCAGGGCTTTGCACTAAGTTACATCCCTGGCCCTTTAAGACAAATGCCCAGGCTGGGCTCAAACTTGTGATCCTCCTGCTGTACCCTCCCAGGGTGCTGGGGTTATAGGGGTGCACCACCACAATTGCTTCAGCATTTTCTTAAATCCCCTTGGGGCAGGGGGCTCCCCAGCTCATAGCTGGTACCACAGTCTGCTACCTGACACAGTCAGCAGGCCACCAGGGCCACATGGGCCACTGCGTAGTACCTACTAAGGTGACAGGCCTTCACTAAGGTAAAGTAGTGTCCCTGCAGCTGTCAGGAAAGAGAGTATGGGTGCAGGCAGATGAGTTTGTCTGGGCAGCTGCGGAAGGGCTGAAAGAAGGCACTGGACCATTGGAAACAGCTGCTCAAGGGTTTATTGTATTTTTTTCATGGATTCATTCTTATTCATGGGTCTCAGTATTGGGGTGTCAAAGGCTGGGAACCATAATGCTCAGCTTTCTTAAGAGCTGGAGGGCTCTAGCCACCGGGTCTTCCTGTGTATTAAAATGCAAAAACAGGTAAATTTTGTGAGTCCTTTGTTGGAAGAAAGTTTTTCCCAGGACCGGGTATCCTCTGATACCTGGGGGAATCATTCAGCTGTGATGAAATATCAAGGGGTTCAAGGAACTCCAAGTAGGATAAACTCCAAGAGATCTGTACCCAATATAACATAATTGTCAAAAGACAGAAATTTGAAGGAGCAAGAAGGAAGCAGGTCCTCATGAACTTAAGGTTGTCAGTAACGTTAATATTGACCTGTAATCAGAAACCTCAGAGGCCAGACAACAGTGGCTGAGGACGCGTCCAGGCAGGGGAAGAGTGTTCTGGGCTTCTCCAGTTGGCGGGACTGGGGAACTAGTAAGCTCGGAACACCTTGCTGTCTCTGGACACCCAGAATGTAACTTGCCAGGGTTGTGGAGATCCCGCTCTGCCCATCTCTTCGCAGTTGAGAGGAGTCCACATTTGTCATCCCAGGGAAAAGTTACTGCAAGTGCAATAATTCATTTCAATCTACCATTTCCAGTACAACCCACTGCATGCATAAAGAGACAAACAGACCTGTAGTGGTGGGAGCCAAGGGGTCCTAAGTCCAGTCAGAGCAGTGGCTAACCGGAACAAAGCCCTCGACCCAGGGCCGAACCCGGGTTTTATTAATCTGTGAAGAGGGCACTGGCTCAGGGACAGGTGACTGTGGGTGATGGGAGGTGCGTGAGTGCTGTGAGCAGGGCTCGGTAGGAGGCATAATGGCTCCTCTGCACAGCACAGCTTGAGGAAGTCTCTTGTGTTTTTGGGTCAGTGCTGTAGCTTTGACGGCTCGCCTTCATGCCCTGAGGTGTCACGGCTTCTTTCTCAAGCCTCAGTCTCAGCAGACAGTGACAGACTGCACAGGGACACTGTCCTAGCTCATGCATAACAGCTGGGAGCTCTAGGCAGTGCGTCCCTGACCTGCCACGCTGCTTTAAAGGCTGCACATCAGCACCTCAGCAAGACCCATCTACATTGCTTAAAACCAATTAAGGGGGTAAGGAAATATCCTGGGCAGCTCTGTACATATCACAGCAAGGAATTAGGGGCAGGTTTAGCCAGACTGGAGACAAATAGTCTTCTTTCAAGGAGAATCATCCTGGTGGTCCTCCACAAGGGTCAGGTCAGAGCCCAGGAATCTGGGTAGACAGCAGAGGGCCCCATACAGAGCCATACTAGGGCAGGCCTCTGACAGGAGAGGCTCCTCCAGTGTCCTGGGTTGAGGGTGCACGCATAGGATTATGTGTGCCTGAGTGCGAGTCTCTGTGAACGCTGGGTGTGTGGCCCGGTAGGACCCTGAGTCAGTGTGGGGGCGGGGGAGAGTGGTGTGAGTGTGTTGTGCATGGGAGTGGGTGTCTGGGAATGTGCTCCTGGTGTGCGTGATAGGTCTCACATGTGCGGTACGTGTTGAAAGGCCTGGCGGGGCTACCTCTTGAATATGGCTGAATCCCCCCACCCTGGCTTCCCATGTTAAAATTTAACCCCATTGTGCGGTACTGTGAGGACAGAAGCAATCTGACTGTGGTGACAGAGGTGGCGCCCTTGGGAAGTGACTAGCACTACATGAGGCCATCAGAGTGGATCACTGTGACTGAACCCCGGTGGCTTACTAAGAAGAAGGAGAGAGGCCGGGCACACGGGCTCCCTGTCTGTTGCCATGTGACTCATCAGGACTCTGCCAGCAAGGGGACCCTCACCAGATGGGAGCCCTCAAACTTCCAGAACCAAAAGCCAAACTAAATCTCTCCTTCATAAAGTGGCCTACCTTGGGTATTTCGTTGTAGTAACTGCATCACTACAGACAGAAGACAGGTGGAGAGCCTCATCCATGCTCCCTCTGATCACCAGGGCCTCCCTCCCTTTGTGAATGATGGATATGGGAGGCAAAGGCTCCTGAGGAGCAGGTGCGTGAGGCAGGGAAAGGCAAGAACTGAGGGAGACACAGATGTGCCACATCTGGGGGAGTGGGCTTAGTGGAGAGGTGGTGGGCAGGGTCAAGTCACACCACGCTTCTAGCTGTGGAGTATGAGGGAGAGACTGGGACAGTCCATCAGTCCCCACCGCCTCCCGCCCCTGGGTCAGCACCTGGACAAGGAGGGGCAAGGACCTCAGTAGCTGCCACTGCGTCCACCCTGTCCTGCGCTGCCCCTTCCCTGTACCCTCTGAACAGAGCAGCTTGGCTCCTGGCAGGGGACAAAGGGAAGCCTCAGCTCCTGTATAGGGGAATGGCCAGGTTCAGTGCCCTGGGAGTGATGGCCATGTCCAACTCTTGACCGTAGGTCCCTGGAGGGGTGCCAGCCTCCGTGTGTCCAGAGGAGCCCAGAGGTCTCCATGGGGCTGCTGACCGGGGATGCACTGTTGTCTGTGGCCATGGTCGTGGCCATCTTCCTGCTCCTGGTGGATCTGATGCACCGGCGCCAACGCTGGGCTGCTCGCTACCCGCCAGGCCCCCTGCCCGTGCCTGGGCTGGGCAACCTGCTGCAGGTGGACTTCCACAACATGCTAGAGTGCTGCCAAAAGGTAAGGGGGACGGCATCACATGGCAGCAATGGTGGCAGGGGCATGCACACAGCAAAGCCGGCAGTGGCTGGTGGGGAAGCCACGGGCTGCACAGGGAAACGGGGCCCAAGAAGCAGCAAGCTGAAGGCTTCCTTGGGGAGGACACTTCAGGGCTGGGGACACTCTGAGCTTTCTAAGGGCACAAGGCCAGGAGGTGAGGCGAGATGCGGCAGCAGGGTCTGGATCCAGTGGGGTACAGCAGAAGTTATGCAGGCCCAAGTCTCTTCTGATGACATCGGAGGAACAGTCCTGGAAATGAGGGGTAAGACCAGTGTCCCAAGCAGTGTTTAGTGGGGAAACTGAGGCCCAAGTGCAATGCAGTGATGCGAGTCAGTCCTGTGAAGCCGTGGCTAAATCTCATGTGCACCGTGTGACCTAGAATTTCCTCATCTGTGAAATAGCAGGCTAATGGGTGCTGGGCTGATTTCTTGTGACTGCTTGCTAAGAGCTGGTCCGTCTGATCCAAAGTGAGCTCCTCTCCCACAGGGGACACGAGCCCTGGCCTCCTGACACCTGATTTGGACACCAGATCTCTTCCTCGCACCTGGTTCACTACTGGCTTCCCCAAGCCTCTCGTGATGTGGGAAGACCAGCAGCTCTGCAGGGCCCCAGCCCTGGCTTGACAAATGCACTGACCCTTTGCCTGCAGCTGCGAGGCCGCTTTGGAGATGTGTTCAGCCTGCAGCTGGCCTGGAAGCCTGTGGTCGTTCTCAATGGGCTGGCGGCCGTGCGGGAGGCGCTGGTGAACCACAGCGAGGACACCGCTGACCGGCCACCGATGCCCGTCTATGAGCACCTGGGCATCGGGCCACGCTCTCAAGGTAAATGAAGGCAGTAGAAGAGTGAGAAGTAGAGGTGGGGAGGGTCACAGGACTGGAAAGCAGTAGTCATAGGCTGTCCAGGGTCTGCTGGGGACAGACAGATAGATGCAGGGTCGGGGAAAAGGTGGTAGGGGTGGGTCAAAGGGGTCCTGGGCTCGGGGCAGGGAGGGTGGATGAGGAAGAGTGTGAAGGGGAAGAAGTCTCAAGCCCCAGTGCCCACCTGCCCCCAGGGGTGATCCTGGCACCCTACGGACCTACCTGGCGTGAGCTGCGGCGCTTCTCCGTGTCCACACTGCGCAACTTCGGCCTGGGCAAGAAGTCGCTGGAGCAGTGGGTGACTGAGGAGGCCGCCTACCTTTGTGCCGCCTTTGCCAGCCAGGATGGTGGGCGATGGGTCCAGGGGAACGAGGAGGGCGCCTAGGAAGGGGTGGGGAGGAAGCAGACTGTGACTGGGACCTGGCCACCTCCTAAGCCACATCCCCATTCTCAGGACGCCCCTTTCGCCCCAACGCCCTCCTGAACAAAGCCACGTGCAATGTAATCGCCTCCCTCATCTACACGCACCGCTTCGAGTATGAGGACCTGCGCTTGGGCCGGCTGCTGAGGCTGCTGGAGGACACCGTGGAGGAGGAGTCTGGCCTCGTGCCCCAGGTGCAGGGCACAGGAGGCCCCTGCGGTGGGGCCCCCGAGGAGGATTTGCATGCAGGGGCATTGGGAAGAGAGCATTCCCCACCAGGCTGCTGCAGGAGGAAAGGGCTGGAGGTGACAAACGTCAGGCAACAGTGATGGGAGAGGTGGCCCGGGGTCTGGGCTCCAGAGAGAGCAGAGTTGGCACCTCCAGTCCACAATGGGAGTCACACAAGCTCAGGAGATTTCCCTGGTGGAGAGTCGCATGTGGAAGCCCAAGCCAGGAGAGGGCAGGGAGGGCGTGGCCAGCAGTGGGCCCAGACAAGCCCTGGGTCCATTCCAGAGAGCTCTTAGCTCAGGAAAGACTCAGGCCCCCTCTGTGCTGTCACAGGTGCTGAACGCAGTCCCCATGCTCCTGCGCATCCCAGGGCTGCCAGACAAGGTCTTCCCCGGGCAGAAGGCCTTCATGGCTCTGCTGGATGAGCTGCTGACCGAGCACCGGAAGAGCTGGGACCCAGCCCAGCCGCCCCGAGACCTGACTGACACCTTCCTGGGCGAGGTGGAGAAGGTGAGGGGAGGCTGTGAGAGGAGGGACTGGGGGTCTGAGATGGGGGGAGGTCCCGTGAGGTGAGTGGGGCCTGAGCACCTCCCAGTGACCCTGCATCTGGGCTGAGGGGTACAGAACAGGGTTCATTTAGGGGCTCCCTTCCTATTCCCCCTGAGCCCACCCTCTCTGCCTGGCCCAGGCCAAGGGGAACCCTGAGAGCAGCTTCAGTGATGAGAACCTGCGCCTGGTTGTGGCTGACCTGTTCACGGCAGGGATGGTGACCACTTCGACCACGCTGGCCTGGGCCCTGCTGCTCATGATCCTGCACCCGGATGTGCAGCGTGAGCCCGGCTGGGGCTGGATGGGAGAATAAGGGCGGAACAGTAGTGCCAGGGTCCCCAAGTTGAGTTGGGACCCCTGCTCCAAGCACACACTTGGTCAGTTTCTGTAAACGTGATGCCTTCCTCACCTGAGCACAGCCCTTAACGCAGGGGTGGAGAGGGTCAGGGCACAGCCCCTCAGACTGACCTGCAGTGGGGACGCTTGTCTGTCCAGGCCGTGTGCAACAGGAGATCGATGAAGTGATAGGGCAGGGACGGCGCCCAGAGATGGCGGACCAGGCCTGCATGCCCTTCACCAACGCCGTGATTCACGAGGTGCAGCGCTTTGCGGACATTGCTCCATTGGGTTTTCCCCACATGACATCACGTGACACTGAGGTGCAGGGCTTCCTCATCCCCAAGGTAGGCCTGGGGCCCTCCTTCCCCAGCATGGCCACTCCCAGGTGAGGCCGGGCAGTGCCCAGGCCTCCCGCTCCTGGATTCCATCGGTGCTGCCATAGGTGCAATGCTGAGCACAGACAGTGCCTCCCTGTCCCTGCTGAGTCTCTGGAGTGGTGAAGTAAAAAGTCAAACAAGTCACATGGTGTTGGAGGAGACAGCACACACAAAGACAGAGACAGCGTGAGCACCTATGGGAGCCTTGTGACTGGGCCCTGCCATGGGATCAGGGGTGCTGAGAAGCTTCTGGGGCTGCTGGTTAATTGAAAGGGCCCAGGTGTGAGCCAGGTGCTCAGGTGTGTTTGTTGGCAGGGATTCTGTGTCCCCACCTTCATGCCGTGCATCTCCCGTCAGGGGACCACGCTCATCACCAACCTGTCATCCGTGCTGAAGGACGAGACCGTCTGGGAGAAGCCCCTCAAATTCCACCCTGCACACTTCCTGGATGCCCAGGGCCGCTTCGTGAAGCACGAGGCCTTCATGCCGTTCTCAGCAGGTGCCTGCTTCTCGGGTGCCTGGTCCCTGTCCCCTTCCAGGGTGCCTTGTAGGGGAGGAGCCCAGGCTGCTGTCTGACTGAGCCCCATCCCTGCCCACAGGCCGCCGCGCTTGCCTCGGGGAGCCCCTGGCCCGCATGGAGCTCTTCCTCTTCTTCACCTCCCTGCTGCAGCGCTTCAGCTTCTCGGTGCCCGAGGGGCAGCCGCGGCCCAGCGATTGTGCGCCCTTTGCGGCCCTGGTGAACCCATCTCCCTACCATCTCTGCGCGTTGCACCGCTAGAGGAGGCATCAAGGCCCCACTCACCCCCAGCTGCGACCCGGATATACAATGAGCCCTTTCACCACCTCTACCCTAGCAACTTGAGGATCCCCATGCTGTCGTGGGGCCTCAGCAGCCTCCCCAGAGGCATCTCTTATTCCCTACTTCATCTGTTCTTTACAAAAAAGCAAAGGTAAAACTGGTCTCTCTTTCAGGTTGAGGTTTGTAATTCATGACTGCAGTCATGTGTTTAAAAGGGTTTCTAAAGGGACAAAGGGGGAAGGGGATAAATAGCCAATAAAATCTGCTATACTAACTCTAAAAAAGCACTGGCAGTTAAAAAGTTACCCCTGTAATTTAATTATTTGCTTTTTTTTTTTAATTCCATATATTGTTTACAAACCAAACAAGACAAAGATTAGGCCCTGGCCGGAGTAGATTATAAACTCCTAGTACCCAGAGGAGAACAGAGAGAACTGTGCTTCGGTATCAGTGACTCTGGAAACACTGAGCTCGGCAGTCTGTCTGCTGGGCTGGTGCCTCATTCTCAAGGGATCAGAAAACTAAAACGGTAGGTCTTGTTCCTGGTCCTCAGTCTGGTCCGTCCATTGCACAGGATGGTATGTAGGAGAGTGTTATTCCTGGCATTACCTGTCGGCTGGGCCCTGAGGGAGGGTCCTCAGACCGTCAGCAGCATCGCCCTTCTCCACCCCACCCCACACGCCCGAGTTCACCTCACCAGGGAGGGAGACCACACAGGTTCCCACATCCGGAAGGAGGGCTCATCGGGCCTCCAAGCAGGCTCGGGGTGCCTGGCGGGATGCAGCTGGAGGCCCTGGTTTCGGCTCCAACTGTACCTACAGCACAGCGGGAGCCAGTGCCCAGCCAGGCCGCGCATCTGTAACGTAACTTCTCTCCACAGACATGCAGGAATCAGGAAGGCGGGGGCGATGTGCCGGGACTGACACCGGGCGCTGTCATCTGGTGCCAGACATTTCATGAGAAGGCCTGGGAGGAGCCCAGGAGGGAGCAGCCTCCCTGCGTCACTAGAAGGCAGGATCGCGCTCTCGCCCTGGCCCCTTGCAGCGTGGAGCTGCTCTCAGGCCCGGCTGGAGCTGGAGGACACTTGTCGGGGCTGCAGGCCAGGGCTCCGCCTTCCAGGCGGCCAGGTCGGGTTGGGGATGAGCCTGTGGGGCCCGAGGGAGAGGGCCCAGCCCTGGACCGTGTGACACTGAGGCAGCGGAGGGGAAGGCGGTGACGTGGGCTGCAGAGAGGTGCAGACCCTGCTCCTAGACCTCACTCTGTGTTGCGCTGCGCAGCCCTGGGGTCGCCCCCTCCACACTGGGCCTCGGTTGCCCTTTTTACCGCCGAGAAGTTTGCTCCAGGTGGTTGTCAACACCTGACTTCCTCCTCTGACTTCTGGGCCTGTGATCCTTGTTGGCCTAGAGTCCGATGCAGGGCAGGAACTGCTTTCTTCCAGCCCTGGCCAGCCCCTCAGTGGCTGTTGTGAACTGGGCATGGAGACAGCACCAAGGGTGAGTAAGGACCATCTGCTTCCCTGCTCATGAAACAGCCTGGGCAGAGAACTCCACGCACTCAGAGCAGACTCAACCCATGGCCACTGCTCCCAGGGTACCCTGCACTGTCCCAGCTGGGGTCTCCACAGCCACTTCAGTAAGCGCCCTCGGGACAGGGAGCTCCCCAGCCTGCAGCACACCAGGCTGTGGTCTGCCACCTGGCGCTGTCAGAGGGTCGCCAGGGCCTGTGCTGGCCACTGCAGCGGGTCTACTACGGTGACAGGTCTGGAGCAGGAAGCAGGGTCCCTAGAGCTGTCAGAATGTGTGGGTGCAGGCAGATGAGGTTTGTTTCAGCAGCTGTGGGGCCCCTGAAGGAGGCGCTGGACAGGACGAGGCAGGAACACGAGGGTTTATTAGATCCCTTCTCATTCGTGGCTCTGCACCTTGGGGGTGTCAGAGGCTAGAAACCAGCTGGGCCAGAACTTTCTCAGGAGCTGGGGGGCCCAGCCCCACAGCCTTTCCTCCTTGCTCTCCATCACAGAAGCCCCTAAAATACACAAACAGGTAAGCCCTGTGGGTCCCTTGCTGAAAGGAGCCTTCCCCCAGGTCCAGATGCCCTCTAGATCCTGGGACCGTCAGTCACCTGCGTGCGGCTGACTAGGGGGAGAAGCGGAGTTGCTGCCAACCCAAGGAGGAGGCCGGAGCCCTAGGCCATGTACTCAAGAAGGTCAAGGCACAGGCTGCCTGAGTTTTGTGCCTCGGCTGCAGGCCAGGACGGGTTGGGAGGGGTTGCTGGATGTCTGAGATGAGGGAGGAGGCAGTGCCTTTGCAGCAGGGCTGGGCCAGCAGTCTTACCAGATGGATGTTCAGCGACTTCCTGATGGACTTTTTTCTTTTCCTGTAATGGAACAAGAGGGACACAGCAGTAAGATGGCGTCAGTTCTATGTTGTGCAGACAGGGAAGCTGAGGCCCTCCTCCAGGAGAAGTCAAAGGAGGCCAGGATTTAAACCTACTCCCTACTCACACCAGGTCAGCTGCCTTCCGGCTCCACACAAGGTTCCTGCTCCCCTGGGATGACAGCCTGAGCCATAGCTCCTGGGGTTGAGCTTAGGCCCCCACTACCAGCACCCACCATGGTCCATGGTTTCCAGGGAGGCTGGGGCTTCAGACCACCCTCACTGACCAGCCTGGGGTCTCTGCCAGCCTTCCTCCATAAGAGCAGGGCCAGTGGCCTCCTTTGCTGCGGACCTCACCTGCCCTTCTTCCTGAGGCGAGATGTCAGACTCCTCCTTGGGGGCAGACTCATTCCATCTTCCTGTTGCCCTGGGGCTTATGGCCTGCAGGGAGAGTCAAGAGGGCAGAATGTGGGCAGTCCGGCTTCAGAGCACCTCACCTCTCCTGCTCGTGCCCTCGCCATGTTAGAGCCTTTGCTTTTCCTTGGAGCTGTGGCGAGATAGTGAATTTCCCCAGGAGACACCATGACCCATGGAACTTAATGAAGCCCCCATCAGAAGAGAGTGAGGCCAGGCCTTCCAGAGGAGGCCTCACTTACCCCAGAGGCTTGCTTCTTCCCATTCTTGACTTTGTGTCTCTGCAGAGGGGAGACAGGAGAGGTGACATAACCACAAGTGATGGGATTCCTCTGTCTTGTCCTCTCCAGAAGCAGGGCCCTTGCTGTACCTGCCATGAGTGCCCAGGACAGCCACCCTACTCCAGGGAGAGAGGTGTCCCCAGCCCTTACCCACCTGCGTGGTTTCAGGGTAGCACTTATCCATCATCATCCCCCACACTGGCCGTAAGGTCTTCCCCATGGGCTGTGTGACAAGCGGAGAGGGAAGGCTGAGGTGGGGTCTGTTGATGCCTCCATAGGAAACCATTGAAAGACTACCAGATAGTTATGGGAAACCTCTGTATACCTGTAATTGACATCTTGAGAGAGAGAAAACTGCACTTATGAAACAACAGGCGGGTCTTTAAAAAATCTTCAATAGCAACCACCAGCATTAGGGATCAAGTGCAGATTTCATTTTCTCCTCCCACACACACCTTTTTCTTGTCTTCTTTTTCTTTTATTTTTTTCTTGTTTTGCTATTTCTATTTCCTTCTTTCTCATCATGTGTTCCTTTTTATTTTGCTGCTTCTTCCAGTTTTCCCATTCTGCACTGCCTCTGATTTTATTAGTGTTAATTTATTATTGCTTTTGCTTTTTTTTTTTTTTTTTTTTGACAGGGTCCCACTGTGTAATTCAGGCTGATTTTAAAGTTACTATGTGAGCCAGGCGTGGTGCTGCACGCCTTTAACCCCAGCACTCGGCAGGAAGATCATTGTGAGTTCAAGACTAGCCTGGGCTACAAAGTGAGTTCAAGGCCAGCCTGAACTGCACAGTGAGACCGTGTCTAACAAAATAGGGCCGGGGATTTAGCTCAGCAGCGTAAGCACCTGCCTGGCAGGTGTGAGGTTGTGGGTTTGATCCCTGGTACCATAAATAAATAAATAAATAAAGTAAGTAAGTAAGTAAGTTACTATGTGGCCCAGGCTGGCCTCAGACTTGTGGCAATCCTCCAGCCTCAGCTTCCCAAGTGCTAGCATTACAGGTAGCCATCATGGCCATCTATTATAAATACTTTTTTTATTATAAATACTTTTAATCCTAGTTTAGTCTTTTAATTTATATTCTTATTCCTGATTTCTTTTCTGTTGTTATTAGTGATACAGTTGTTGCTTTCAGTTGGTTTTTACTGTATTTCAAATCTCGTCATTGTTACTGCAGTTTGTTTGCACCTCTTTGTGAAGTACTGGAGATAAAAAGCCTTCAAAAGAAGGCTGGTCACTAAAAAGGCTCTCACATAAAAGCAGAAGCAATATTCACCCCAAAAGATGCACAAATCTCAACACAGAAATGCAAGAATAAATTAAGGAATACAATGCAGAATATGAAGGAGTAATTCAACAAAGAGAGATTCTGAAAAATCCAATGAAAATCTTGGATATGTAAAGCACAATAATTCAAATTTTAAAAACTCAGTGCAAAGCCTCACCAATAAAATGCCTCAAACAAAAGGGGTTGAAGATACAATTAATGAATTATCTCACTCAACCACTGATAAAAAATTAGAAATTATGAGCAAAACATCCAAGAAGTTGAAACATGATTAGAAGAGCAAATGGAAATTTCAGGTGTAGAAGAGGGCACTGAGATTTGTACTACTGGTATGGGAAGTGTCTTTAATGAAATAATTACAGAAAAACTCTAGGTATAGGAGGCATTAAGAACCCCAAACAGGCATGATTAGAAAAGAACCTCCTCACATCATAGTTAAAATGCCAAGAGTACAGAACAAGGAAAAAATATTGAAAATTGCAAAATAGAAATGTTCAACTACTTAAAGAGCCAAATTCATGAAAATAACTGAAGACTTCTCTGCAAAAATTCTAAAGGTAGGGGCTGGGAGTTTAGCTCAGCAATACAAGTACCTGCCTGGCAGTGCAAGGTCATGACTTTGATCCCTAGTTTTAAAAAAAAAATTCTAAAGGCAAAGAGGCATTGAAAGATTTATTGAAAGCCTCTCCCCCCAAAAAATTTCTCAAATAAGATTACTATATCCAGCAAAGCTACCTTTTGAAACTGAAGGAAAAATAAAGACCTTCAAAGATAAGCATAAAGTAAATTTATGGCCACTAAGCTTGCATTATAGAAGACACTTTAAAAATCTTATACTCAGAATAGGAAGAGTAGAAAAGCTACTGAGAATTG
Organism: Dasyprocta punctata; assembly: GCA_004363535.1. Taxonomy (NCBI): domain Eukaryota; kingdom Metazoa; phylum Chordata; class Mammalia; order Rodentia; family Dasyproctidae; genus Dasyprocta; species Dasyprocta punctata. The sequence continues at coordinate 101,327 of RJWM01003263.1, read as the reverse complement.
GGAAAGAAACATTAGAAAAACAACACAATGACAGAAATTAGCATATACTTCTCTATAATTCTCCAATTGAGCTACAGACAGATTGGATAAAAAATAATAGTAAAAAAACAAGATGCAGCATTTGTTGCCTGCAAGAAACACATCTTACCAGCAAAGACATACACAGACTGAAAGGACAAAAAATAATAGCCCCTGTAAATGGAACCTGAAAGTAGAAAGAAATGGTTTTATTGCTATCCAACAAAGCAGACTTCAAGACAAAACTCATCACAAAAAACAAGAAGGCTACTACCTATTGGTAACAGTCCCCCATAAAGATATTAAATTGTAAATAAATATGCACCAAACATAGTGCACCCAACTTCATAAAACAAGCAGTACTTGACATAAAGGGACATGTAAGACCTAATACAACATAGTGAGTGACTTCAGTATTCTACTTGCACCAATAGATAGGTCATCCAAAGTATCAATAAGCATCAGAGTTAAACTACACAATGTCAGTAGGACTTAATATTGACAGTATTCCGTCCAGTAACTACAGAATACACTTTTCAGCAGTTCATGGAACATTCTTGAAAATAGATCATATTTTAGATCATAAAGCAAGTCTAAACAAATACAAAAAAATGAAATAGTTTATTGCATCTTACCAAACTATAATGGAGTAGAACTAGAAATTAACAATTAGAGAAACTACAGAAATTATATAGATGAAGATTGAACAATTCATTATTTGGTGTGGTACTGGTGATTAAACCCAGGACCTTTGTGCTGAGTTACATCCCTACCCCTTTTTCAATTTTTATTTTGAGACGGGGTCTCACTAAATCACTAAATTGCTCAGGCTGGGCTCAAACTTGAGATTCTCTTGCCTTAGCCTCCCAGAGTGCTAGAATCACAGGCATGTGCTGCCCACCCTGCAACAATTCACTTTTGAAAGGTTAGCGGGTTATTAAAGATACCAAGGGAAAATTTTTTTAATTCCTAAAATCAAGGGGAAGCTTTTTAAATTCCTAGAATGAGAATGGAAATGCAACATACCAGAATCTCTGGGATATGGGAAAGGTGGTTCTAAGAGAGAAGGAAGTTTAATCTTTAGCCAGTAAGGAAAGGCAAATTAAAATTACACTGAGAGTCCATCTCAACCCAGAAGGGTAATCATCAAGAATATAAGAAAACAATAAATGCCAGTGAGGAGAAAGGAACACTGATGGGTAGATAAATTAGTACAGCCACTATGGAAATGAGTATAGATGTTCCTCCAAAAATCTAAAAATAGAACTATGTATCATGACCCAACTATACCACTCCTTGGTATATACCTGAAGGAATTACAGTCAGCGTACTACAGAGATACCTGTATACCCATCTTTACTGCAACACAATTCACAATTCAAGATATGGAACCAGCCTAGGTGCCTATCAAAGAATGAACAGATAAAGAAAATGTGAAAAAATACATATGTATTATTCAGCTATGAGGAGCAACAAGATTATGTCATTTGCAGGAAAATGGAACTGGAGATGTTAACCAAAATAAACCACATTCAGAAACATAAAAATCACATTTTCCCTAATGTGTGGAATCTTAAAAAAAAGATGGGAGGAAAAATAAAGGGAAGGGAGTATAAGGGTAACAGGGAAGATGGGTATGATCAAGATGTTATATACGTGTATGGTAATACCACATTAAAGGCCAAGATTTTATAGAATTAATAGGCACCAATAAAATACTAAAAATAAAATATTCACGATTCCAAAAATTATGATGCAATTATAGCAGAGAACTACAAACAGCGTTAATGTAGATTGGAGATGGCCTCCACAGTCATACATGATCTTGACATATGTAGATGGCTGACCATGGTTGAGCAGCACAACTCCTATTCATGCCCAAGTGAGACCATGCCAACCTCCAGGCCTCACCAGCCAGCGGTACTTACCTGTGATGATTCCCCTACAATCTCTGGCGCTATTTTCTCCACAGACTTCTTGAAATAGTAATACACCACTCCTGCAGGTTGAAGAGGAGGCGTGTAAAGCATTTAAAAGACTGATATGATTGCTTTATTTTCAAATAACTTTATATTCAAACTTCACCACTGACAACACACCAGAAACCATGTTTTTTAACTGCTTAAACTTGTGGCAAAAGATATTAGAAACTAAAATGTGAGAAGAGATATATAGTATTTGTTTTTGTTTGGCTTTTGTTTTGTTTGTTTTGGTTTGTTTTTCTGAGACAGAGTCTCACTACATACTCCAGGCTAGCCTTGAACTCACTATGGAGTCCAGGTTGTCCTTGAACTCACAGCAATCCTCCTGCCTCAACCTCCCAAGTGCTGGTTTACAGGTGTACGCCACTACATCAGCAAAATACACAGGATTTCCCAAAGGCACATAAGCACAATTATGAAGACCACTGTGGTAGGGTGTTATTAGGTTGTGTAGGGCTTGGGGCATTTGTATTTTAGGGGTGGGGCAGAATGGATTTTAGAGTTAGATATGGGTTCAGATCCCAAATTCACTTTGAAAGTGTAGATGGAGATCTGGATGTGGTGGCGCACGCCTTTAATGCCAGCACTTGGGAGGCTGAGGCAGGAGGATCATTGTGAGTTCACAAACAGCCTGGGCTACAAAGTGGGTTCAAGGCCAGCCTGAACTGCATAGTGAGACCCTGTCTCAAAAAATAGGGCCGGGGATTTAGCTCAGTGGTGGGGATTTAGCTCAGTGGTGTAAGTGCCTGCCTGGCAGCACGAGGTTGTGAGTTTGATCCCTGCTACCAAAAAAAAAAAAAAAAAATTCAGATGAAAGGAAGGGATAAAGAAGGTAGCCTTGGCCTTAAACAGTAGGACCAGATCCTATGGAAGCTGGCTATACAGCAGTGTGGCGGGAGGTGGATGTGAGCCCTACTGGGCTGCAGGAGACTGCAATTGTAACAGAAAATACCCCCAGTCAGTCTGTTAGTTACCCAGGTAACAGTTCCCCTTACAAGTTCCTGTTACTTGTTTCCTAGAAACGGCTGGTCACTGTGATGCATAGCTGGTCACTGTGATGCATACTGTAAGAACCAATCAAAGACAGTCAAGTACTCTGCCTCTGTGCTCTCCCTTTGCCACCAACCCCATAAAAACCTCCCTGAGCCTTTGGGGCCTGCATTTTGAGGAACGACTGATTCCTAGTCAGTGCCTCTCTGATGTTAAATAAACCTGCCTCCAAATCCTGGGTGTGGTTCTGATGTCTCTGCTTGCCGTTGCAGGGTGACCCTGAGGTGGGGACCAGTCTCTCAGGCCCTGCCATCATCTCCACACCACCCAGCACCCGGCCCCTTACCTGCAAGAATGAAGATGTGTACTATATACAGGAACTTGAAGAGTCTGGAAGAGAGAGCATTGGAGGGAGGGGCTGCAGTGTGCCTGGCCCTTGCTGGTGGGCACTAGCTCTTCTCCTCCTACCAGACACCAGAACCACCTCCACCAGGGTTGGTCCAGGGGCAGCAGTTGTGGATGAGCAAATCTCAGCTGCAACAGTCGACTGATTGGCATGATTCTTTGCCTCTTCCTGGTCCTTTGAATACCAGACTCTCAGCCTAGGGCTCGCAGGAAGCCCTGGCTCCCTCTCCTCTTTCCCTCCGTAACTGACTCCATGTCCCCCCACACACTGTGAGGGCCACCCTGGCCAGAAGGCAGGAGCAGACCCATTCCACGCTGGATTTGCTCTTCTCATGTTCCTCCCAACCTGAGATTAGAAACACTACCCCACGGCCCAGTGGCCTCAAATCCTAGATGCATCACAACAGTCAGGGGAAGCGGGAAGGACCCCATCTTCCCCTTCCTCTTAGGCCCAGGTAGGGGGCCCCTCTTTGTTCATTTAGGGACAAGGTAACAGGGCCCATGTAAACGTTACCCCTCTCTTTGGCAGCATAGACCAAGCAGCATTTTCAGTCTAGGAAAAAAAAAAAAGATGAGCAACAGTGAATGTCCGGTGCAGGCCTGGGGTCCCAGGGCTGCCTCACCTCGGGGCTGGCAGGGACGACGACAGGTCAGAGGCAGTCAGGAAGGGCGAGGAGCCCTGTCCCCAGGGGTCAGCTAAGGGATGACCCACTGGTCACAACTGGAGGCCAGGGTCACTATGAGCATGGAAAATGCTCAGGGATTTCTCCCAAGTTCTCAGAGTCCCCAAACCAAAGCCAGTTTCAGTGCCATCAGAGTTGGAGAGGTCAGACCAGCAAATCATGATGGAGAAAGGGGGTTGGGATGGGATTCAAGAAAAAGGCACAGCTCTACTGGACATTCGGCACAGTGTCCCCAGGTGTAGAGGGCTAATTATAGTAGTAAATAAAACTACCAAACCTTTAAAGTGTTTTCTATTTTATGCAGTGTATAAAAATAATTTTGGGAGTGGTGAAGATTTCCCAGCCTCCTTGAGGCTTTTGTCTGAAGCCTTTCTGTCTGAAATCCCACCTTGCATATTTGAAGTCTGCCCAGACTGACATCATTGTAAAGTCAACGTCTCCACGGGGAGGCGGACCCTCTGCACAGCCCGATTTCCCAAGTTAGCTCCCCAACCTCCACAGGGAGGATTTCAGACGGAAATCTTCATCTCCGCCTCACCGTCTGTGCAGCAAAGCACCACCAGATGGCGCTCCTTTGACTTTCTGCCTCTAAGCCACCCAGCGCTCTGCTGCCCACGGCCCTCTCCTCTCCCTGTGAAGCCGGCCACCCCCTCTCCAGGCGAGCCCCGCTCTGCACACCTCCCTCTCATCCTCCCGCACCTGCACATTCTGCTTTTCCTTCTTTTCAGGATCCTTCCCATTAGCACTTGAACACATCACTCATCTGTTCCATGGAGAAAGAACAGCCTCTCTCCCTTGAGCTCACATCCTCCTTCTTCAGTTACTGTCCTAACTGTCCCCTGCCTGTCGCAAGAGCTATCTACACTGCATTTTCTCTTTTTGTACCAGGAATTGAACTCAGGACCTGCGCTTGCCAGGCAGGCGCTGTGCCCCTGAGTTATAACCTCGGCCAGAGAGCTGTCTGTATTGGTGGCCTCGCTGTCCTCCCCTCCTTCACTGCGCTGCCCGCTACAATCTGTTTCTGGCCCCCATAAGCCTCTGAAACCCCTCTCCCCAAGGTCACCAAGCCCTTTCCTGGCCTCTGCCCTCTGCACTCCGCTGGGCACCTCAGCTCCTCTCTGCTCCCGAAACAACACCTTCTTTCCCGCTGCCTGACCCCTTGTGCCCTGGTTCCCCTCCCTGCGCCCTCTGCCCGACCTGAGCCTCCGGGTTGCTCCAGGTTTTCCCGAGCACCTCTCCTACCTGAGCAAGCCTCTCCCAGGCTGCTCATCGCACTGCCCAGAGGCTGGGGACCACCAAGACTCAACCTCCGCCTCAGCCACTTTCAGCCCTGGGCCTTTGCACACCTCATTCTCTGGCCCGAATGGCCGTCTCCACTCGATGTAGGACGGCTTCCCTGAGCCCTGCCTCGCTGCTCTGGGGACATTAGTATACTGTTCCCCAACAAGAGGGTTTTCTCGGAGACCACAGTAGGCCTGCGTTGTCAAACTCCTGGAAACAGGTCTCACGCCTGCGACCCAGCAGGACCCCCTGCCTGAAGTGAACGAATGACCACACGGCTGCTGCTCCTTCCTACTGCCCAGTCACCTATGCCTTGGTGTGAAAGAAGCTGGGCTCTGAGAGAAGTTTACAGAAGGGAAGGAGAATGCGTCTCAAGGGAGAGGAATGGAAAGGCGCATGGTGCGGGAAGGGCTGCTTGGAACACAAGGCCATTCTCACCTGCTTGGGTGTGGTTTACTTACCAGACACGCTGGCCTCGCTGTGCTGAGTGATCTGCAGAGAATCGTTTGGCCGTGCCAACGTCCCGACGGCCTACCCACTTCTCCTCGGCTCCAGGACCAAGCCCGAGAAGAGCAAGGAGCCCAGCCGTGCCTGGGAGTCACAGGGGGAGGCCCCGCCTACTGCAGACAGTGTGTCTGTGTGTGACATCATGCCTTAGGGGCTTTGTGACAGGGCAACCTCTTCAGCCTTAGCCAGAGCGAACTGTCAACTGCCTCAGAGGGGCTGGAGAGCCCCCCATCAAAGGCAGGCACCTCCATGGTTCCGTCCCCACCACCAGCACTGACCGGGCACTCTGTCCTGCAGACACAGGGCACCTGAGTTGGGCAGGGCGGCCTACCTCACTGCTCGTAGGGCACTATACTGTCCCCCAACAAGGTTTTCTCAGACACCACAGTAGGGCTGTGTTGTCGAACCCCTACACAAAGATGTTTCAGAGGCATACTTTCTGATTCAAAAACAAGGAAAGAGCCTAACAACATCTAAGTGTCATTTGTTTATCCATTCATTCAGCCAGTGCCTGCTGATGCTGCTCTGTGGGGGCGGAGTCAGGGAAAATGCTGAGGGGACAGAGAAGTAATCAGGACACAGAGCCTGCCTGACCTTGAGGAGTGTGAGAGGGCGGTGACTCAAGACAGTAACTTCCAGCCGGGCGTGGTGGCGCACGCCTTTAATCCCAGCACTCGGGAGGCTGAGGTAGGAGGAGCGTTGTGAGTTCGAGGCCGGCTTGGGCTACAACGTGAGCACAAGGCCAGCCTGAGCTACACAGTGTGACCCTGCCTCAAAAAACCAGGGCCGGGAGTTTGGCTCAGTGGCTTAAGTGCCTGTCTGACAGGCGCAAGGTTGTGAGTTCAATTCCTGGTGCCGCAAAAAAAAAAAAAAAAAAAAAGACAGTAACTTCCACCTGATCCAATTCATTGCAAATGTAACTAGGTAGTAATGGCCTATCCACAGGAGGTTAAAAGGAGAAAGATTTATATGATCTGCAGAGGAACCTGTAGGGAACCACTGAAGCTGGAGATTGATCACATGTGTGGGGCTAAAGCAAGGCCAGCCCTGAAAACACAGAGAGCCCAAAACAAGCCACCTAAACAAGCTGTTTCAGCTCCAAGAAGGCAAGGGGCCCAGGTCAGCCAGGCAAACAAGTTGCTAGGCAGTGGGGGGTGAGGCTGAAATTGACATTCTTCTTCAGGAGTGTATGGAGTTTGTAAATAAATGTGCTATGGTGGGTGAGCAGTTCCTTTCCTCCCATCAGGAGAGTAAGGGCTCCACCTGACCCCAGCTTTGTCTCTTCTTTATTTTCTCATCCTCTCAAGGTGCTTCCCCCTGGAGCATCTAGAGCTGCAGCTGGTCATGATAGATAGTGCCTGACCACAGACCGGGGTAAGAAGACACAGTGGGTGAGGGGACACTTCTCGTTTGCCCACAACAGGGGAGGAGAAGTAAATAGATAATTGTCAGTATTCACTACTGGAGTGAATAGATATTGCCATCATCAGGTGTAAAATTTGGGGATAAAAAATGAGTCCATTAGGGTTAGGAAAAAAAAAAAAGCTAAGGACAGGCTTGAGAGAAGCCAAAGAGATAAACAGGCTTAAGACAATTGAAAGGGAAAATTGACTTACAATAAACCAAAGGTAAAGAAATGTATCTATTATAATAGTTGTTAGATATGGAGCAAATACATTCTAAAGAATTACAAATGTATGTGGAACTGTTGGTTGTGTTTTTGATTCTAGTATTTACATTTTTTGGTGTATTTGGATTAGACAGGGTCTTAATAATCCTAAATTTCTTGAGACAACCACAATGGAATTGGCTCCAGGCACTATATTAAAATCAAGTCCCAGCTTGACGTGATGGCACACACCTGTAATCCCAGCACTCCGAAGGCTGAAGCAGGAGGATCACTGTGAGTTTGAGACCAGCCTGGGCTACAAAGTGAGTTCAAGGCCAGCCTGAACTGCAGAGTGTAAGCCTGTCTCAAAAATAGGGCCGGGGATTTAGCTCAGTAGTGTAAGTGTTTGCCTAGCAGATGCAAGTTTGTGAGTTTGATCCCTGGTACCAAAAAAAAAAAAAAAAAAAAAAAAAAAAAAAAAAAAAAAAAAAAAAAAAAAAAAAAAAAAAAAAAAAAAAAAAAAAAAAAAAAAAAAAAAAAAAAAAAAAAAAGTCAAGTCCCAAGCAGGAAAAAGATGATGGAATGACAGCCTCCCGATAACCTTAACTGAGCCACAAACAGCTATCTCCACTTCTTCAGCTCAGAGAAATTTTGCTGCATCGCAGGTGTATTGGGTAATATGCTATGTACCCCCAAGTCCTCATATAATATTGATGGGACTGAGTTATTGGTTTGTTATTGGTTTGTTGTCTGGCAACGTGACTGCTACACCCGCCCAGGGGTGGAGCTGAGATAATGTAAAGGAAGGCGGGTCTTCCTCTTCCACTTCCTTCCTGTCTCTCTCGCCAGCATGCCTTGCTGCTCACGGCTGCCATAAAAGGCAGCCCTGCCCCGCCACGCTGCATTGGAGCCAACTTAAGTATGGACTGAAACTCCTGAGAAACTGTAAGAATAAACCTTTCCTTCCCTAATTTTGGGTGTCAGGTATTTTGTCTCGGCAACAAGCGAAAAGTAACCAAGACAGCAGGTTAAAACTTCCACCTCTAAGGGAGTTGAGCGGTCTTCTCCATCTGCCTTGCAATTGACACTAAAAGGAGTCAGACAGGTCGGGGGAGTACATGGAGGGTTTTCAGCATATCTACCTGGTGTTTGGTCCACCTGATACAGGGGAATGAAACTCTCAACCTACTATATGTCCGGCATGAGTTCGTGTTCTCTAAAATCGAAGAATGAATCAGGAACAATTTAAGAGCAGAATATATTTATTGAGAGAAAGAAAGCTGTCTGAGGGACAGAAGGGGTCCCGAGTGGGTTGCCAAAGACTCTGTCTTTTCTAGGGACTTTTATAGAGTAAAACGACAAGGTGAGACTGGTCCAAGGTGAGGATAGCCTGGGAACTTGCAAGGTGGGCATAAAGTGGGACAGAACTATGGTTAACCAGTAAGATTAATTGCTCAGGTAAAATTGATTAAATTGGGGACAAACGTGGAAGCAAGTCACATAGTAAGCAGGCATGCTTAACAGCAGTGACCCTTCCTGTAGGGGGTTGGGATGCTGACTCCTGACTTCCTCAGGGTGATAGAGAACTATTTAGACTGTTGATCTTTAGGATATGGTTGTATTTGCTTTGTCTTTTATCTTGAGATCTGGCCCACAGCAGGAGATGCTTGTCTCCTCAGAGGTCACAAGTTATCTGAGCTTCTGCACTGGCTTCTTTGGGGGCCCAGCCCTGTCTGACTGCCTATAATATTTCTAACTAACTCAGTTGCTTATAACACTCTGACTTGAGCGATAAAAAGAGAGAAAATAGAGAAAGAAAGAAAAGAGGCCTTTATTGCAGGTAAGAGAGGGCTGCTGAAGAGAGGCAAGCAACCTCTGAAGGAACAAAGGAAAAACCTGGGACTTTATTTGAAATTGACAGGGGGCGGAGTTAAAGGGACAGTTGGAATGACGTATTGACAGTTGATTGGAGGAGCATCGGCACACACGCCAAAAGTGGGAGGTTCAACTTCGGGGTTTGCGAGAATGCAAAAGTCAGCGCAGAAGGGAAGCCCTGTCCAGCGCCATGCTGACTCACACATGGGAAGAACCTGTCGCCCGGTTACTAAACTTCGAATCTGCAATAGTCTGAGACAAATTATAATCACCCAGGTCATCGGTTCACAGCCTAAAGGAAAGAGAAAAAGCAAAGCTACTTGTTTTCGTTGTAGGGGGAGGGGGCATTTTGCCAATAGTTGTGCTACTGCACCTGTGGGGGCAACACAGGCACTCTGTCCCTTCAGCAGAACCAACTATCAGACGACGGTACCGTTGGGTTGATGGAAATTCAAAACTGATGTGGAAGGCCTACCTGTTCCAGAAAAACTTCCAGAGGGGCCTGCAACAGCCCTGCCAAAGAGCAGGGGCGCTACAGCTCGGACAGCTTCCTCGAGATGGCCCGGCCCTGCTTGGCACAGCAGGCTCCTAGTGGTTAAGGGGGTAATGTGGTCCTGATTTGTGATTTGCTGATTTTTATTTACAAAATACTATCACAAAAAACAATTTCAGCCAGGCATGGTGGCACAAGCCTTTAATCCTAGCAGTCGGAAGACTGAGGCAAGTGGATCATTGTGAGTTCGAGACCAGCCTGGGCTACAAAGTGAGTTCAAGGCCAGCCTGAACTGCATAGTGAGACCCTGTCTCAAAGAATAGGGCCAGGGATTTAGCTCAGTGGCATGAGCGCCTGCCTGACAGGTGCGAGGTTGTGAGTTTGATCCTGGTACCAAAAAAAAAAAAAAAAAGACAATTTCAAATAACCAATACCACAACAACTAATCTGTAAATTCAACATTTGGCTTTCACGAGCCAATCATAGGCTGGCTTCAGCGTGTCACTGTCTCACTATGGCTTTGTAGTGAGTCTCGATAGCTGGCAATGTAAATTCTCAAACTCTGGTGTTTCTCAAAATTGTTTATTTCAGGTGTACTTACTTCTAATTTGCAATCAATGTAACTCTATGTTTATTTGGGTCTTTTTTTATTTCTTATGCCAATTTTAGTTTTCAATACACTGACACTATACAGCTTGCTAAATTTCTTGAGTTTGTTTCCAGAAGAAGGAATTATATATTTACATACTTGGGAGGAAATGGGAAGACAGTTTAGGGCAAGGCTAAGGGAAAAACAAACCAACACAAATCTATCTCTCTGGACCTCTACAGACTTTAAAGGAGTATTTAACAGGGAGAAACTGCTGCTTTCAGCTCCTCTCACTACTTCTCGCAGGCCCCGCACTCCCATCCCAGCAGGGAAGGAAACCAAAGAGCTCTCCTGAGCCTGGAGTTTGGCCCAGACAAGGAAGGTGGAGAAACAGTGTCGCTTGTTTCAGCTGCAAGGGTGAAATGTTGTGTTTCTAATGTAATATAATGTTGATAGACTTCACATTAGTTCTTAAAGATTGTTAAATCTGTGTTAAAATGTTCAAGTTGTAAAATGTTAAAAAATAAGCATGCCGGAGGACCCACCCCGCTGGGTCAGAGCGGCTCCAACCAGAGGACAACTAATCTGCCTGCCGGGGGATTCTGCGACCAGCACGGACTCCAGAAAGAGAAACACAGGCCTCCCTTATGCCTACCACCACGTGGGCTTAGAATCAAGGACAACACCCACCCTCCACCCCCCAGCCTCCCACCCCCAGCCCCCGACCCCCAGAAGCAAACTGCTGATTCAGAGGTCTGGCTAAATTGATAGCAACTAAGGAACATTAAGCAACTAAATGCTAGTATTGTTTCCTTGATTTTGCAGGCCTAGGGCCCGCAACCTGAGCATCTCTTTGGAAGATGACAGTAGGCAATGTAGCAAATATGGGGGATTCTCTTCCGTCTTGTCTTCGGGGTCCAAAATGGTTCTCACTGTTTTGCTTTACTCTGATTATTTTTTTTTTTTTGCTTTATTTTATATTGTTTTTATTGGTTTTATTCTGTTTTGTTTTTGGTTCAATTCTACTATACCTGTTGGAATGGTCAGCTATTCTGAAGATAACAAGATATACTATAGTAGTTATTGTTTTCTTTTTTTTTTTTTTTTTTGCGGCACTGGGGATTGAACTCACAGCCTTGCTGCCAGGGCAGGCGCTTAAGCCGCTAAGCCAAACTCCCCAGCCCTGGTTTTTTGAGGCAGGGTCGCACTATGTAGCTCAGGCCGGCCTTGCGCTCGCGTTGTAGCCCAAGCCGGCCTCGAACTCACAACGCTCCACCTACCTCAGCCTCCCGAGTGCTGGGAAGTTATTGTTTTCATAGTATCTTTCTTCGAAGTTCTGTACCAGTTCTGCTGCTTTGTTTTGATTGACTTTGTTCTGTTATGTCCCGTTGGATTTTACTATCTTTAAAATAAAAAATAAAAAATAAGCATGCCTTTGTAGCTAGAAACTGGTTTAAAGCAATGTATCAGGTTGCCAAGCTGACAATGGTGGGTGAAAATGGTTGATACATTGCGTCAACTTGAAGTTTGGAAACTTGGCTGAGTGGTTGGTCGGGGGTGTCTCATTTTGTAAACATTCTTCTGCTGTGCAGGAGGAGGGCAGAGAGATGGTGTGCATGCCGGGGGACCTGCTTACAATGTAGGGGAGAAAAGGAGGCCTATGCTTCTCTCCCTTGCTCTTGCTACTTTTACTGTCTTCCCCTGCCATGGACTGTTACTCCCTCAGGCACTGTTCAACAGGCTTCTGTTTCCCTTGCCGTATGCAAACAACTCTGTTTAACCAGATACAGGCTAAAAATTGTTAAATGTGCTCAAAATTTAATTACAAAAGCAGAAAAGGGGAATTTTACCTAGACTTCATTGGGCAGTATGTGCTATTAAAATTTTAAATCCTACTAAGGATGGAACTACACCAGCAGGAAGGCAATTCAGTCACTTACAAGAAATAAGCTAGTAAGGGTCCTTCAGAAAGATCTTCATACTAGACAATGAAAGGGACCCAGCCCAGTGCTAATTTGGGGTGGAGGGTGTGCTTATGTTTTTCCCACAGAATGCTAAATGGCCTATCTGGGTGCCAATGTGTGCTGTCCGGCTGTATCATGGACACAAACCCAGAGGAGTTGATTCCACCTCTCAAGAAGCAGATGCTCAGTCCTATGACACTGATGCCTTGGAGACCACGGCACAACTGATAGAAAAGGATGAAGCTAGAAGCAACCTTAACTGACCCAGGAGGCCCAGGAGACAGTAACCAAAAATAAAACCAAAGGTCTAAATAGACAATAGGAGTGTATGATAAGTCCTATGACAAAAATATATGTTAATTACAGATAAGATTTTGTCCTTTCCAAGTTCTTTTTACAAGAGATCTCTGCTAATTGACCTACCACAAATCTGTCTAGTCTATTTGTAGTTAAAAATTCTACAATGGTAAAAAGTTAGCCTAATTCAATTTGGTTAAAATATACTTGAGTGCACTCTGATTGTGTAAGATGTTTGTCCACTCTGTTAAGCTGTTGTTGGGAGTCACTGAGCTAGTGATTGTTCACACGTGTGGAGCCAAAAGCACAAGTGCCCATACAGGAGCGCCCAAGGGCATGCAGCACCTGAGAAACGCCCTGAGGGCAGGGGGTGCTGCAGGTGAACAGTTGTTTCAGCCCCGAGAACACGGGGTGTAAGAAGCAAGCCAGTTCAGCAAAGGGGCGTGGCACAAGTGTATAAATAGTCCCTGGGAACTTAGTTCTTGCAGACACCAACAAGCCACGTGCTTGTTTCTGTGTCTGTCCCAGTCTGTACAGATCGTCTGTCCATGTTTGTCCATTTGTCTGTTTTGTGAACAGTTGTTCTTTTTATTTTGAGCTCAACAATTTTTCTCTTTTCCTTTTTCTCTTGCGTTTTTGGATCATTTGATCAAAGGCTTATTTGGGTTATAGAATTACAAAGCATGCTTCCACCTGGGTTGCCAGCTGGTCCAAATGATGCAAAGATTGGTTATGTAAATGTAATATATACTGCTGTTTATTATTGACTAGAGAGTCTCTCATTGTTTAAAAATTAATGGGTTAAATGTTATGATTGTATTTTTCATAAGTCATCAAAAACTATATTAAGATAATTAAAATCCCTTAGGGTTGGGATTGTTGGATAGGATTCCAACTGATGAATAAGAAAGCAGCTGCCTGGCAACATTTTTAATCATTCTTGTTCAATGATCAGAGGCCTCAGTGATCTCCATAACCTTATGGAGACACCCCAACTAAAGTGATAAAAAATGTTATTGTAATATGTTCACATTCGTCATCATCAAAAGAAATCATACAATAAGGTTTTTGATCTTAAAATACCCACACAAAGGTTTTCACATGGTTATGACAAGTAATTGTTGTTAACCTCATGGTGTATTCATGTATTCATGCCTCCAGATATACAGGTCTTCAAAAATGTAAAACAGCGATTGTTTATGGTGACGGAATTTTGTTTCAGATTCAGAGCTCTGCCCTCAACAAATGCATGTGAGTGTAAGGGTAAAAAACAGCTCGAAGAGCAAAAGTAATTGGGAAGGGAAAAGGGGGAAAGAGGGAAGGGAAAAGGAAAAAGACATAAATCTGTATATATGTATATGTAAGATAACTAAAATGAACATACTGCTGAATGTACTAGTTATTGAAAAGAACAGTTAATACTCATATGATTAGATCTATTTTACATGTCTATATCTGTTAATCTAAACAATCATTTTGAAGATAACCGATAGGCAATATTGCAACCAAGTTTCTATCATCCTATTTTGTAAACCTATAATGTTACTGTTGTGCATTTAGTCATTTGCCTCTTTTGCTTTTTGTCTTTCTTATGTGTTTTTTTTCCTCTTAAAAAAAAAAAGACATTGGCATCCTAGGCAGGGGAGCTTTAAGCGGAGGGAAACCCCACCACCACCACCCTGTGTTAGTGTATCCCAACTACTGAGGCTGAGGCAGAAGGGTTATGAGTTCAAGGGCAGCCTAGGCAACTTAGCAAGACCATGTCTCAAAGTAAGAAATAAGAAAAAAATGTTGATGTGGCACAGTGCTAGAATTCAATCTCCGGTACCACAAAAATGAAAAATAAAAATAAAAAACAAATCTGGGGCCACAATTGGAATGGTGGTTGAGACGGAGGGAGTTGGAAGAATCCTGAACTGGAATAAGAAATTCTGGGACCCAGCTCTTACTTCATTGACAGCTACACAAGTACTTCAGATGCGGAAGGGTTGTAACATTCACCGGCATCAAGGACAGTGACAGAGCTCTAGGTCTTTCTCCCTCTCTCTGAATTAAGCCCAGAGCCCTCACACTGAACTCATCCTCAGCTCTTTCTAAATATTTTTTATTTTGAGACAAGGTCTTGATAAATTGCCTATGCGAGGCTTAAACCTGACCCTCCTGCCTCAGCCTCCCACAGTGCTGGAATTGCAGGTATGCACCACCACGCTCAGCTCTGATTAACCATTCGGAACTCTTATCCCCTATCTGGGTCACTATCCCTCACCAAAATAGTAACCTTTTTTGCTATAGAAAATTGACATTTCTCGATTGTAGGTAAAATGTGCATGAATCCACTTCTAAAACTCTTTATTTGTATTAATCTATAATCACCATGCCAGTAACGAACAGGAGGTTTAACATGCAGACCGTTTTACACACTCCAACCACCTCCCCTGACCAAGACTGTCGCCCTTCAATGGCTTTTGGCCCCCAGGATCTACTTTGTGAAAGACGTGGAGATTGAATCTAAAGAAAGTTCTTGTAATCTGATTAGTAAAGAAAGGAAAGGAAAACTAACATTTTTCAAATGTCTGTGCGTACCACTTTTCTAGGCACTTAAGCAATATATATCTCATTTAATTCTCACAACTACTGTGTCGGACCCACCTACCGCGTCCAGCCTAGCATTGGAAAACTCCCCGGGCGGGTGGGAGGACCGGGGACCGCGAAGCAATGAAGGCAAGAGTGAAAATGCAGAAAAAGCTAGGGTCAGGTGGCGCCCTCTCTCGGTGGAGAAAAGAAGTCGCGCAACGACTGCAGCGCGTGTCTATACACTCAGCAGGTTGATGTCAGGAGAAAACCCTGTGACAACTTGTTCACCCAGCGCCACGCAGGGCGCCTTGTGTTCTCCGGGCTGGAGCAGCTTGTTCAAGTGTAATCAGTCTCCGATCTCAGCAGCTTCCCACAGCCATCAATATGCCCATTTTACAAATGTGGAAACCAAAATTCGTGGAGTTAAGATAACCTGACACACAGGAATAGTGGCGCACACCTGTAATCCCAGCACTCAGGAGGCTGAGGCAGAAGGATTGCCACAAGCTTGTGGCCAGCCTGGGCTACATAGCCAATTCAAGGCCAGCCTGAACGAGCAAGGTTCAGTGTAAACCCCTCCTCCCAAAAAAAACATAGACAACAACAATAACAAAAAGAATTTAACTTACAGCTTGTAACTGGTATCAGGGTCTGACTCTAAAGCACACATTTTTTTTTAATATATACTACATTGCCTCTAATTTTATGGGAGATATTTTCTGTACTGTGCTGTTCTTTCCAATTTTCTAAAACAATTGTTTTTAATAAGGACACATAGGAATTTTTATTTTTTAAGAAAATAAGAACAAGAAGGCTTCAGTAACTAACATACGCTGATCTTTACACATTTGCAAAGCAGTCAGAGGCCTCTCCCCAATAGAAGTTTAGAATCTTACCTTGGATGTCATAAAATTTATCCTTCACTCATTTTAAGTGTGTACAACTCAATGAATTTTAGTAATTTTTAAAAATTCTATCACCACAAACCAATTTTAGAGCATTTCTTTCTACCCAAACCCTCTTCCCTCTTATAGTCACTCTGACAACCACTCATATAGTTTGAATAGATTCGCCTTTTCTGAATTCTTCATATGGATGGGAATAATATGTATTATCTGGGTTCTTTCACCCAGCGTGTTTTCTGTACTCATCATGGCTAAAGAGTGCTCCTTGGGTAGATATTTTGTTTATCCATTAATGGGCTGTCACCCACATGAGTGTCTCCACACCCCCTTAACCCGGGTGCTGAGGATGGAACCCGGAGCTCGAGCACACTAAGCAGTCCCTGAGCTACAGCCCCAGGGCCTCCACATCTTTGCTACTGTAAATAACATTTCTATAAGCACTGACGTCTAACTCTCTGTGGGGACAAATATTTCCATTTCTCCTGGGTAGACACCTAGGGTTGGAAGTGCTGCATTGTATTCAAAGGTACGTTTAAATTTTTAGCAAACTGCCAGACTGTTTTCCGAAATGGCTACAGCATTTTACATTCCCACCAGCAAAGTGTGGGAGTTTCAACCTTCCTACATCCTGCCGACACTGAATGCTGGCTGTCTTCTATTCTAACCATTGTAGTGGGTCCAAAATGGTTGTTCAGTATGCATTTCCTTAATGATTGATTATGAGTCTCTTTTCATGCATCTGCTGTATCGGTTATTTGTGTATCTTCTTTGGAGAAGGATTATTCAAATCCTTTGCCCATTAAAAGGATGGTTTGTTTTTAGAGAAGTTTTGAGGTTCAAAGCAAAATCAAGCAGAAAGTACAGTGTTCACAGGCCTGTGGCCCACACATTCATAGCCTCCCTCGAGCGCGGACATCCCACACCAGAATGGGACATTAGTTCCAGCCAACGAATCTTCATGCGCACATCACTGTCACCCAAGCCTACAGTTTACTTCGGGTTCACTCTTGGAGCTGTATAATCTACAGCTTTCGACCACGTAGAACGACTTGTATCTATCACTAGAGTATCACTGCCCAGAAAATACTCTGTGCTCCATCTGTTCATCCCTCCCGGCCCTCAGGTCCTGTGGGCGTGGATCTTTTTACTGTCTTCCAGTTTTGCCTTTTCCAGAATGTGACACAGTGGGAATCATACTGTCTAACCTCTTCTGGTTGTAGTCTTCTATTTAGCAACGGCCATCAAAGGTTTCTCCATGTCTTTTTGTGTCTTAATAGCACATTTCTAGCGCTGAATTAGAATTCAAGTCTAGGCTAGGCAACTCAGCAACTTGGCAAGATGCTGCCTTTAAAAATTCCACTATCTGGATATTATGGTTTATTTATCCATTCACTTACTGAAGGACATTTTGGCTGCTTTCAGGTTTTGATATTTATGAATAAAGTTGCTAGAAACATCCATGTATAGGTTACCATGTGGACATTAATTTTCACCTCCTTTGAGTAAACAGTGCTTCAAGTGCAGACAGAGTAGGTTTAATTTTGTGAGAAACCGTCAAACTGTCTTCCAAAGGGCCTACAGCAACATTGTAATTTCAATATTAATGAGAGTTCCTCTGTGCTCATCAGCATTCAGTGTCCACCTTTACCCTTTTCCTACTTCCCTTTTGTTTGTTTGAGACAGGGTCTTACAATGGAGATCAGGCTGGCCTCAAACTTGAAATCCTCCTGCCTCAGCCTCCCAAGTACTGGGATTACAGCCATGTGCCCACACTCCTGGTTTGCCTATTTTCTAATTGGGTTGTCTTTTTATTATTGACTATAGTGAAAGTCTCACATATTCTAGATATAGCTTTCTTATGGAATATGTGGTTTTTAAGTCTCTTCTCCATCTGTGGGCCGTCTCAGACACCTTTTTTTTAATGAAAAGGAATTTTACAACACTAAATTCATGATAGTAATTACTTCTGGAGGGGGAAACGGAATGGATCAAGTTAGAATTACAAAGCACCCATAGAGGTGCTATAAGATCACAAAATTTGGAGCTAGTTTCCTGACTTTCAACCCAGTGCTGTCAAGTAACGGTTTCTCTGTGTCTCGGTTTTTTATCTGTAAAATGGGTAAAATACTTGTTTTATAGGCGTGTTGTCAGGGTTAAACAGAAGTTAATATGCCTAGAGGACTTAAAACGGTGGCAACCAGTCATTGTACATTTATTACTTCTACGACTAGTAGGAGGTTCTAAAGTTTTCACTTAATTATTATACTTTGTAATGTACATGCAGCCATGTCACCTAACAAAGTAAGAAATTATTAGGCAATTCTGTTGTTGTGTGGCCATCGCAGGGTACCCTTACAGAAACCTAGACAGTCCAGCTCCCATCAACCTATTACTACTAAGCTATAAACCTGTATGGCATGTTACTGAACCGAATTCTGTAGGCAACTGTAATACAATGAGGTATTTATTTATGTAAAAAACCAAACATATCTAAATATAGAAAAATACAGTAAAATATGGTATAAAAGATTTTTTAAAAAAATGAGTATGGTGAGGGACAGGGCACAGCCTAGCTGTGCGAACCCAGCTGGCACGGACAAAGCCCTGAGTCGTCTTTCACTTTTTTTTTTCTTTTTTCTTTCTTTCTTTTTTTTTGCCAGGGTTTCACTGTACAGTTCAGGCTGGCCTCAGATGTGCAGCAATCCTCCTACCTCAGCCTCCCGGGTGCTGGGTTAACAGGCGAGCGCCACCACGCCCGGCCCTGGTCTTTCACCTTTTAAAGGACACGAGCTGTCGTGGTACCAGCTGTCACTGACCTCTCGATGTTCAGCGCTCAGCAAGAAAACACCCAGAACGGAGGACCTAAGGGTCCCTCCGGTCTCAAAATTCTGGGTTGCTTTTGAGAGGAATCCGGAGTTTGGAATGACAAAGCCCCAACGCTACAGCCCACCTTCCGAGCGGAGCGGAGTCGGGCTCAAGACGCCAAACCCAGGAGGGCGCTCGGACTGCGCACGCGCTCGCGAAAGCCGCTCTGTAAAGCAGGCGCGGGCCGCTGCTCGCAGAAAGGTCGCTGACCGGCGGGGACGGCGCCACAACAGCCGTCACCTCGGAGGGCTGCACGCACCGCAAGCCCGGCGCTGACCAAGGAAATGCTGGACGGCGACCGCGACAACCGCGGCACAAGCGGGCTGCTGCACGCAGACAAAAGCCTTGCCGCAGCTCCCCTTGGCAGCACTGAAGCCAAGCGGCGTTTCTGGCGATGAGCGTGTGCAGGCTTCTTTTAAGGCTTCCAGCCAATCGGAGAGCCCGAGCTGTCGTAACGCCCAACCGCCGAGTTCAGGGGCGTGGCCTTCCCGTTTAGCCAACCAGGAAAGAGATTCGTTCGAGGCGCACGCGCGCGGCGAGAAGGAGGTGGGACCGATGTGAGGTTCATTAGCAAGATGGCGGCGAGCGGCTTACGTCGGGCTGCGGCTGCGGCCGGCACCTCCGTGAAGCCCGTTTTCAGTCGGGACATGAACGAGGCCAAGCGGAGGGTGCGCGAGCTCTACCGCGCCTGGTATCGGGAGGTGCCGCACACTGGTGAGAGGCAGCAGCACACGAGGGGCCCCGAAGGCAGCTGCCCAAGGTCCCACTGGCCCGAGCTGAGGTCACCTGCTCGGGCAGAGGCGACCCTGGGTGCTTCCGGGGAAGCTAGAGGGTCCCCCGAGACTAGAGTGAGCGCTGGCTGACGGCGGCGCCGAGGTCGGACCAGCCGTGTCCAGCATGCATACAGAGAGCTGCTAGGCGCCTTGGCCCTTTGGAGTGCTTTGTCCCCATAATCCTTACGGAGCCCCTGGGAGGAGAGTGCGGATTGTTGGTGATAGTCGTTGGCAGGTACAGTAACAGGCCTGTGGCCTGGTGATAGCCTCCGCTCGGTCTATTCTTAGGCGCCCGTTTGTTTTACACAAAGCGGCTGTAGGATTTGAGCCTTCGTCCGTTTCCCACACGGTCGCCGCCCCCAGAAAAAGAAACTGAACCCGAGAAGGGAACTGACTTTCCCAAGGTCGGCTCTCCGGGTGAGATGGGCGCCAAGCTTGCCGCCTAGCTCCACCCCCTCGTACCTATTCCTCCAGAATTCCCCGCTGTTCCTTGCTGTCTGCACCCCACTACCGCGGAACACCTTCCTTCCCTCGCTTAGGTAGCAGAGACCCAGACTGTTCACCTGCAGGACTGGTACACAAGCTCCCCGGCTGCACTGTTTCATCTTGACATCACCCTCAGTGCTGCCCACTGTACTGGATGAAGATGAGTGGTTCGGATGGCCTTGGCTGCTCGTATTTTGTAACTGTGTTGATTTGACTTTCTGTGTTTTAACTTGAACCATCACTCCTGCCTAAGGTGGAAGGCGTGGTGGAGTGTGACTTCGCTGCCTGTGTGAGGCAGAAGGTGGTGATCTGGAGCCCGGGCTGTCCTCCAGGCTCTGCCCTCTTCTATCAGTGTGACTTTGGATAGGTTATATACTCTGTACCTCAGTTTCCTCGTCTGTAAAATGGAGAAAGAATAGTGTCTTCTGTGGAGAGTTGCCGTCTTAAACAGGTTAACACTGTGTATCTAAAGTGCTTGGGGGCTGGGGATTTAGCTCCGCGGCACAAGGACCTGCCTGGCAAGTGCGAGGTTGTGAGTTCGATCCCTGGTACCAAAAAAAAAAGGAACATTGTCATGGGGTTGGGGTTATAGTTCAGTGACATAAGTGCCTGCATGGCAAGCACAAGGTCCTGAGTTCGAATCCTGGCACTCAGAAAAAAAAATCTCATTAAAGTGCTTGGAACAGGGGCTGATACTTAGTTAACACTACATTTTGGTAGCTCCTGTTTTTGTTATAAATGTTGCTCATGTATTTAACCTAGGAGCATCTACGCATAGCCCCATTCTTTGTTGTATGAGAACTATGGTCCACTGAGTCCTGTCCTCAGGCTGACTTCTGGAGAGACTTAGCTAGTGACCTAAAAAAATGTACACCCAGCTGGTGCTAGAGAGGGAGAGACTAAGAAAGTGACCTGTTTGTGTAGGGGGTCCAAATTCAGATGCCTTCAGGGACAGGCAGATAGCTAAGTGGAGGTGACAGAGTGTGTTTGGCTGGGCATGGCGGTGCATACCTGTAATCCCAGCACTTGGGAGGCTAGGGCAGGAGAATGCTGCAAGTTCCAGGCCAGCCTGGGCTACCTACAGCCATCTGGGAAAAAAACAAGAGTATTTGTGTGTAGGAGGGAATGCACTCGAAATCAGGTGTTTAAAACAGAATGTTTGCTTAGCAGAAGACTCCTAAGATTTCCCAAAACCTTATCTTATTGCAGGAGGGAGAAGGCGAAAAAGAAGCCCAGATTCAGGATGGGTGAAAGTCATGACTGAGTTTAAGACAGATACAGATATCATGACTTTTTTAGAACCTAGCTCTTTAAACCATCACCTCCCACGACCTACTGTTTGGGAAGATAATTCCAGTCTCATAAGGGTCCTGAGAGGGGTAGACAAGAAGGTAAAGGGTTACAGAAGCAGGGGGAGAAGTCAGAGGGCTGAAGATCGGGCTGAGGAAAGATCAGTGATCCCTGGTCAGTCAGTTACTGAGCCCTGCGCGGCAGCCTGTCAGGCTGTGCACTGCGCTCCAGCTAAAGAACCAAAACAAGGATGGGGAATAACTAATAGTATTGCTAATAACTAACATTCGCTGAAATGCTTACACATGATTCAGGCTATGCTAAATGCTTGTACTGTGCCTTATTTTAAGGTGGGTAGTTTCCCTGCCTTACAGATGAGACAGCTGAGACACCTAAACTTGTCTTGAGTCACACCATTAATAAGTAGAAGAGCCAGATTTCTAGCCCTGGCTCACGGGGTTGGCGAGGGATGTAGCTCAGTTAGTTGTAGGACATGCACTTAGCATGTATGAGGTCCTGGGTTCCATCCCATCTACAGTTCCTACTGCAGTTTCTGAAGCTCTGGGGACCCAGTTTGGAAAATGCTACATGCTGTTTACTGGCCATAAAGTAACAGGAGGCTTTCTGTAGAAACAGTTTATTGATTTAATTTCCATTTCACTGGATACTACTTGTACTGCAGAGCCAGTACCAGATGCCCAGAGCAATATCAAAGTAAGTAAAACACAACCCTGCCTTCAAGGGTCTTATGGTCAGGTGAGGGAGACGGGCATATAACCACATAATTAAACCTAAAGTGTAACTGAAGTACGGAGGAACATGCTGAAATTTTAAATGCCCAACATTTGTGTCATGCTTCACTTAGGTGTTGTCACTTGATACTCTACCATATTCCTGTAAAGGAATTAGAGAATATGGCCTTTCCTATATTTTAGGTGAGAAAACAGGCTGAGAAGGCTGTACCCCAGACTAAGTCACAGTTCACACTGACCTTGAGGCCTTACCCGACTTCTGTGACCCCAGTTCTTTTCCTTTACCCTACGCTGCCTGCCATCTGAGGATCACGCATGAATGCTAGCATGGCGCAGGGGCTGAGGACTGTAGAGTGCCATCCTTCCTAGGCTGTCAGAGCCTTCCTGACTCAGGAAAGTTAATAACTTTGGGAAACCACAGACTAGAAAAGTCACTTTCCCAGCCAAAATGGCCATCTGCTTTTTAAGCCTGTCAAATTATTTCAAGTTGAAACTTAAATACATTCAGGCTTCAGAAAATAAGCCAGGAACTCATTCTGTGAGCTGAGAAAGATCAGTTGGAATTGCTTTTCATCTGGACTTCTTGACAGCTGCATTTTTCTGTGCATTGTAGGATGTTTAACGTCCTTGGCTTCCACCTGTTAGAGGCCAGTATCATTCTCCCTTTGGTTGTGACAACCCAAAATGCTTCTGGGCATTACCAGATATTCTGGGGGACAGAAATCATCACTGGCTTGAGAACTACTGACTTAGGCCAAGGAACAAATCAGCAGGCTGTAGCCAAACTGTTTCCCCGTGTACCCTGCCCCAGCCTCTCCCTGGTGGAGGGGTGTGTTGAGGCGGTCTGAGACAGAGCTGTGGAGGCCTGTCAGTAGGGATAAGCCTTAACCTGGGAGGAGAGCTGCTTGGCATTCGTTACCTACTGAAAAACAGGCAGAACTTCGCAACTGTGCTTGTGAATTCCTATCCCACCCTGTACTAAGGATGGCGCCCAGGGTCTAATGCATGCTAGACAAGCCCTCTACCAATGAGCCCTATTGCATGTGGGAACATTGTGCTGAAGAGGAGACTCCCGTGTCCAGTGTCCTGGTGTGAGCCTGAGATCATGAGGCGTGGGCTTGCATAGGTATGGCTGGAAGAACCTTGAGTTTTCGCCCGAGGTTGGGCAGGAATCTGATGCAAAAATGCAGGAATGGCAAGCATTGATAGAAGGGGAAGATTCCTCATATTTCTTTCCCTAAATGAGCACCAGATTATAAATAAAAAAGCACCTTGGACTCTAGGGCCCTGCTTCCCAGGCCTCCGTTGTGTAATTTTGAGCAGTTGCCCACACTGCTTTCAGCCTGACTCTTCCCACAGGGTAAGTTTGTAAATTCCAAGTTCCACAGTAGTTTGCATTTGTTTTTGTATCTCTGTCATCTCATGGCCCCTTTTCTGCAATACCTAATAATGACCTTGGTGACCGCTCTCCAGGGGGAAAAAGCCCTAAATTTAGTGTCTGCCAATTCCCATGGTATACACATGCCCGCCATGGTTGATTATAAGCTAGCGAAGTGAAGGCTGAGATTTGGAAGAAGTGTATATAATTAACTGTCCCTGGGAACCTGCTCCTGCACGACCCTGGACACTGGTACTGTCAGTGTAAGTGGTTCTGTGTCACTAATGTTCACCTGAGCCAGTTCTATTACTTCTTGCCTGGTTGGAACAGAAACCTTGTTTTCCTTACAACATGGCATTATTTTCCCCCAACAGAAGCTTTATTTTTCCGTTTGTGTCATGTTATGGGTATAAGGAGAGATTCAGACTTCAGTTGATTGATTCATTCTCTGAATGGTTATAGTATTCAAAGCTGGTTGTGATGGGTCCATGGACCACAGTGAACATGGCACAGGAATAGCAGTATCCCATTTATAATCTGGTGCTTATTTAGGGGAAGAAATACTAGGAATTGTCCCCCTGTCAGTGATGTCACAGTGGACACACAAGGTGTCCTCAGCAAAGGAGCACACTGGGTTCCTTCACCACAGTGCTCATCCCAGCCTGTATGCCTTGCTCTGCTCTCCCTGGGCCTAGTGTGCTTCTTACCTCATCCTAGTGCACCTGGCACAGGACCTCCCCACGTCCTTGTCATCAGCAGGTCTACTGAAGGCTGAGTGCCAGAGGGGATACAAGTGATTAAAACCTAGTTTTCAGAGGACACCCATATGCCTCTTCTGTCATATGAACTTAAAGGTTGCGGAGTCTGTGCCACTCATGAGGTCTGTGATAACTTTGCAAGGGAGTGCTGGTATTTATGATTTTATGTTAGTGATCATGGCTGGCTGTCCCTCCTATCAGAACCCAAGGCCTAGAAAACTATAGCACTACATTTTGCATGTCTCTCTTCACTGAGGAACTTGCTTGAAGCCCTCTCTACCTCCACAACTCTTAGCAATATCCCTCAACTTCCAAGGTCATGTGGTACTTACAGCCTGTGCCACATTATTTTACATAAATTTCAATCCTGATGTATTGCTGACTGCTCCATATAAAAATGGTAACAATAGGATTAGCCTAGTGGTCAGGCACTTGACTAGCACATGCAGGGCCCTGAGTGTGATCCCCAACGCTGCACATAAAAGAAAAAGAAACCCAAATTGTGCTCTTCTGCTTCTTCAAATGCAGCAGTCTTATCTTCCTTCCTCCTTGAAAAAAACACAAACAAAAAAGCGCATTGAGCCATGGCTCACACTTCACATCCTCGAGCACCAAGCTCAGGCCCAGGCTAACATCTGGTACAAGAATGAAGAGGCAACTTTATATGAATATCTGTTGGCTTAAGTTTTAAAAAACATGTTTTAACTGAATGATTTCTACCCTGAATCGTGTTTTTCTTTTTAGTGAGCTTATACCAGCTAGACATCTCTGTGAAACAGGGACGCGATAAAGTCCGAGAAATGTTTATGAAGAATGCCCATGTCATGGACCCCAGGGTGGTTGATCTTCTGGTGATTAAGGTAACTGACCCTCGCTGACCGACCTAAAAGATCAGCCAGCTTGTCCCAGGCTTCTTAGTCTTCCCAGTTGGACAATTTCTCTCCAGCTGTAAAAACCAGATACTGGTTTGGCAACGATAGCTCTGTGTATTTCAAAAGAGTAAACCTAGAGAGTATCACCTGGTGAGACAGACTGTAAGACTGCTGAGACAGACTGTAAGACTGCTGAAGGAAAAGCTAGGCACACACTTGTAATCCCAGCACTCTGGGAGACTGAGGCAGGAGGGTCACAAGTTCAAGTCCAGTCTGAGCCATTCAGCAAGAACCTGACTCAAAAAGGGCTGAGGATGTAGCTCATTGTTAAGGGGATGGGGGGAGGGGGCAGACTGCTGAAGGGAAAACCCACTGGAACTTGCATTTTAGAACTAAAAAACATTATGAAGAGGAAAGTTGGCGTTCTTCTTAAATACCAGCCCTGGAAGTTACTGCTTTACGTGGATGCCAACTTATAGCTGGAGAGGCAGGAAGGTTAGCTGAGTCCTGTGTGAATCAGGCAAATCATGGGCCTGATTTCCTGTCTGTGGCCGGCCACGTTAGCACCAATGGACATTTCAGTGTGAACTGCTAAATAACAAGGAAGAAATGTTAAGCAGAAACAAGTTAAGCCAGCCTGGTTATACGTTTATAGGGACCTGGTAACGTGGAAGTCTCTCATCTTGGCACCATTTAACCATGGCGTTAGAGAATATTTAAGAGGCCTAAGGAATCAGCCCCACTTCTCATTTTCCAGATGCATAAATTTGTCTAGACAGGGTCATTACTTGCCCAAAGTCACTTAACAAATCAGTGCAAAGAAAAGGACAGAATCCTTCCTACAGCATTGATTTCTTCAGCTTGATCACTTTGACCACCCCTCCCTTCATGTGTTTAGGGAAAGATGGAACTGGAAGAAACAATTAAAGTGTGGAAGCAGCGGACACATGTTATGCGGTTCTTCCATGAAACAGAGGCACCACGGCCAAAGGATTTCCTGTCCAAGTTCTATGCTGGCCATGACCCATAAAGACATTCAGGGGAAATACGTTTGTTATTTATTTTAGAGTACCAATAAATTCACGGTATGTCATGGAATTCCATTGGTAAACCAGTTTTCTGTGGTGTCTCACTTTTGCCTTAACAGATGGGTCTGCATGTACACACCACCTGCTCATTCCCCCTTGCTGAAGGGTGGTGTGTGCTGCAAATCCTGTCTTCACAGAGCCTTGCACATCAGTATGCAGGAGGGCTGAGGCCATCTGTTCAGGAACTCACACTGGCCATGAGGCTGGATGACTTGTGTTTCTGCAGCCTCCACGACTGGACACCATGATGAGAGCAGCATGCACAGACACAGAAGATTTTCCCCTGGGGTCCTGAAGAAAATGCATATTCACAGGCCTAGCCTTGCTCCTTGCAACAAGCACCAGTCCCTAAAATGAAATTAATTTCCCGATGGGTGCAGTGGTAGACAACTGTAATTCCAGCTACTTGGGAGGTGGAAGCCAAGTTTGAGGCCAGCCTGGGCAACTCAGCAAGACCCTGTCTCAAAAACACTAAGAAGGCTGGGAAAATAAGATAATGGGAAACAGGGAGGTAAATCTTTCTCAGATGGGAAGGGACCCAAGAAATGGAGATGAGGGTGAATAAAAAAGAATGAATGTTATGGACACATGTACAAACTCCCCATGAGGAATTATATACCACAGACATACTAAGTTTAAAATCTAAAAGGGCTGGGGAAGGAGCTCATGATAGAGTACTTCTCTAGCATTGCACAAGGCCTTAGGTTCAATCCACAGTACTACCAAAAAAAAAAAAAGTTCTCATTACTGGGGGCACAGCTGTTCAGTGCATACACAAAAACAAATATCCTTCTT
Source organism: Dasyprocta punctata (assembly GCA_004363535.1). Taxonomy (NCBI): domain Eukaryota; kingdom Metazoa; phylum Chordata; class Mammalia; order Rodentia; family Dasyproctidae; genus Dasyprocta; species Dasyprocta punctata. The sequence continues at coordinate 74,098 of RJWM01003263.1, read as the reverse complement.
TTTTTTTTTTTTTTTTTTGCGGCACCGAGGATCGAACTCACAGCCTCACACCTGCCAGACAAGTGCTTAAGCCACTGAGCCAGACTCCCAGTCCTAGTTTTTTGAGGCAGGGTCGCTCTATGTAGCTCAGGCCGGCCTTGTGCTCGCGTTGTAGCCCAAGCGGACCTCGAACTCACAACGCTCCACCTACCTCAGCCTCCGGAGTGCTGGGATTAAAGGCGTGCGCTACCACGCCCGTCTCAAATATCCTGTTGTTCTTGCAAACTGCTATACCTGGAGATTAGACCTCAGGCAGATTAAAGAATGTTCTAATTTGGGTGCAGTCTTTTCTGTCCTTCCCAGGTCAGTGCACATGCAGGAGAAAGGAGCTCAGTAGCTGTTGTCACACTGATAAATCCCAAACTTTTCAGCACCAAGGACACCCCTATTGTCTTTCCACCTGAGGGACCCGTTTTGAAACATCATTCTGATGAGAGATTTTTGTATTTGTCACCAGTCAGTGCCCCTCATGATTGGCACATGGTTAACCCCTTTACTGAACACACACAAAGCTACAGAGTTGGGCGCGGTGACACACACCTGTAATCCCAGCACTTGGGAGGCCAAGGCAGGAGGATCACCAGGAGTTCAGAGCAGCCTGGGGTACCTAGCAAAACCCTGCCTCAAAAAAAAATGAAAATAAAAAAGCTGAAAGCTTTAGTTAGCCTGTGCAGCTTTGAAGGAAAAGAGTTTTGCTGAGCTTTTTTTTGGGGGGGGCGGATATACACAGGTGCCCTTAATTACCTCTATAGATCCACAGGGCCTAGATGTCCTGGGCTATAAATCAAAAGCCTGTATGTCCCTCTGAGAGGCAAGAAACTGCAACAGCTAGAGAGCCTGCCTGGATTGAGAAACTTCAGCCTGCTTTCAGTCAGACACAGCTGATGTTTATTAGGTTAGTCACAATTTGACTACTTTTTTTTCCCAGTGCTCAGTGGAGAACACATATTAAGGAGCTTCCAGAGCCTGGGGATCTGGGCTGTGGTCACACACAGTGCAGGAGGCAGGCTGAGGGCTTTCCCGGAGCCCTTCGGCTGAAAGGGAAGGAGTAGCCAAGAGCATCGCCATTTTCGCAGCTGGTGCTTTCTCCTCTACTTCCTGCTCGCCCTGAAAGAAAGGAAGGCAGCAGTCTACCAGGCTCACAGTAGAATGCTTCCACCAAACACGGCAGTTCTGGGTACCTCTGATGAGTCACACATGCACTGGACATTGACCACAGGCCAGGCACCAGGAGCCCCAGTATAAAAAACATTCCACGCCAGCACGAAGTGTATGGCCCAAATTTTGGTGTGTGTGTGTGTGTGTGTGTGTGTGTTTAAGCACATTATACTGAGAGTTATAAGGTCATTCAGAGCAGTCACACAAATGGAAGGACAAAAGACTCCATCAGAGACACTGAAAAATGCAGGAAATGAAGATACAGGGCTGTTGGAAGAGCAATGAGTCAATGCTTGGGGTGAGTAAAAGTGAGGGTAATTCAAGGAATTACAGCATATGCTGTGCCTCTAATCCCAGCTACTCAGGAGGCTGAGGCAGCAGGATCGCAAGTCTGAAGCCAGTCTGGGCAACTTAACAAGACCCTATCTCTAAAAGATAAAACAAAAAAGGCAGGGAATATGGCTCCATGGGAGGGTACTTGTCTAGCAGACAGGAGACCCTGGGTTCAATCCCCAGTACTACTAAAAGCAAAAAAACTGGCAGTAGTTCACCCTGGCCGCACAGAAGGCCTGGCCCTCCTGGGCATTTCCTCCTGTGGCTGGGACAACAGAAGCTGCGATTAAGAGGTAAAACCAGATTCACGGCAAACCTAAGTGCCAGCCAAAGAGTTAGGGTGTCCTTATCTATGACAGCAATACTGCTGGGCAGCAGAGGTCAGAGCACAGGAAATCAACATGAGAAAGCTGAGCGGGAAGAGGCCTGGGCCTCCTGGGGGCAGGGGGTGTGAGCAGTGTCCCGGCCTTAAACAGGCTCATGCCCAGGCTGCACTGGTAGGGCGCTTGGTGAGTACACCTGCAGCAGTGAGGGCCTGCCAGTTTCTGCATCTCGGTATGGAGCTGCTGAGGAGAAGCTGTTAGGGTGGGAGTGTCCCGCATACTAAACCGTCATGCAAACGTGAGCTAACTGAATAAAGGTACATCAGGGGCAACAGAGAGGCTAGTTAAAATCTTGGCCCGACTGGAAGAGACACCAGTGAATTGCTAAGTCAGTTAAGTTACCCTCATCCAACATATGTAAAAAGCAAGATAAAAGCATTAGTCACTAAGTGGGTCAATTCATCACTGAAGCACCTGCCCTGTGTGTCCATATGCTGCTACCAGGCCAGACTGGATCATGGATCAGATGCCTCACCCACTTCCTGCTCCTGTCCATGAGGGAAAACCAAACCTTACCTGTTAGTCGTCATCGTCATCATCCTCCGGGACAAAAATGTCATGCTCCTCAAGTAGAGCAGCAAAATTCTTGCTAATGAGCGTCCCAACATAAAGAAAGGGGATCACAATGGAGAACACACGGAGAAGACCGAAGGACATCTGTAGGTCAGAGTGGTGACTGTGAGCTCCAAAACCCACATAGGTAGGACCCCAAAGGCCTGGCCCTCCCAGGGGCAGTTCCTTCTGTGCACCTCAAACCCATCATCAGCAACTTGATTTTAAAATCCTTGGAAAATTTCAGAGCGAGAAAAAAATCAGAGGAGATAATGTGATTGTTGTGGCCGTCAAAATGGCTATCAGAAAGAAAAATGTAAGACACCCTAGACATCTAAAAGTTAAACACAATCTGCTAATTACTTGCACATACCTACCACAGGGTGAGTACTGAGAGGGCTGAACTATGCTCAAGCTCTACCTGAAGACACTACATACATGAAAATGAATCACTAAAAAACAGTGAAGGAGGGCGAGGGATATAGCTCAGTGGCATAAGCACCTGCTTGGCAAGTGCAAGGTCCTGAGTTCGATCTCCAATACAAAAAAAAAAAAGTGAAGGAATATTCTGTAGTTCTCTGACGCCTGAGAAACTTGATTTCACCACATTAAATTTTAGAAACAAGTATATTTGCAAAGCGGACATGTCTTTTTATACGAGGACTATTTAGACAGAACAGAGAAATATCAGCAAAACCCCACCAAAATCTCCCAGTTTACCCCTACTCCAAAATCATTTTTCAGCACTGCCTTTTTAAAGGCAGTTGTACCTTCCCGCTTGTTGCTGTGAAACCAGTCTGCAGTCAATTTTGTGAGCATAAATCAGATTAGGTTTCAAATAATTTGTGCTTACTTTTTACTTCCCACACAGACCTGCAGTCAAAAAACAAACTGCATAAGGAACTGACTCCAATTTCCTTAGACCCAGGAGTTCTGAAGTCAAGTGACAGCATTTAGTGGTGGAAAGAAATGGGAACTGATCAGGGTTGCATGACGCGACCCAACTCAGCCGCTAGCTTCACCAAGGCCCGATTCATTTGGGGGAAAAAAAACAACTGATTGCAATAATCCTGTGCACACCTCTCAAGACTGCAAGTCACATGAATTAAATACTAGGTTTAATTAATTAAAACAATAAGGTCCTGTCCCACGTTCTCTTTATTTACAAACAATTCAGTATCTCATCCCATCAACTGTGAGGCGCCGAGACTGTATGTGCTTGTCTAACCTCAATGCATAAAACTGAGTCTCCAGGAGTGAGGCATCGGGCATCTCACCCCTTATAGTAAGCGGGTACAAATACAAGGTCTGCCCTTCAACTTCCGCCTCCAAGGTCTGCTCAACACCGGCTTTTCAACTTTATTCTCGCATAGGTAATATTAGTAACCCACTAGCGCAAAAACTTGTCCTTGGTCCGCCTTCTATTCTATGGAGATCCTATGACTGGTCTCTGCTCCTGTCAATCCCGCACTCACTCCCCGCAATGATTGGCCTCGGCCCCTTCACCCCGCCTCCACGCAGACACTCACTTTCACTGGTTTGGGCAAAATGGCGCCGCTGCGGGTAACGATGACTGACCTCGACGGTACCAGGTTCCGACATGAGCCGCCCCGTACGGCCGGAACATCGCCACCTTTCCTCAAACTCGGCCCGCTCCGGAGAGCCCCGAACCGGAGAGGCCCCAAAGCCAGCCAGCGAGCTACTCCAAACGCCATCTCCCAGTTCCGCCCCTTTCCCAGGCACGCGCACCCCGTCGCCCCGCCCTAGCGCCGTGGCACGAAAGCCGTCCCAAGTATCGCGAGTTGTGGATGCACGCGAGAACCCCACCCTCGCGCTTGCGCAGAGCCTGCGCTTCCCGTGGCAGGGTGGGAAAGAGGCGCTTGTCCCGCTCTGCGTGATGAAATCTTGAGCGTTTCCGTCTTCCGCACCCGATATGCAGGATACTGTTGCAATAAATTTAAGGGACCAAAACGAGTAATAATGAAAAAGCTTCAGGGTTTGAATAGGAAAACAATAAAAAGGTTAACAAAGGTCTTTACATGTAGAACCCGTGCGCGGAACGGTGGCAGCGGGCCTCCTATACAGGGCTGGCCAACCATCCCGATGGAGGACTGGACCCGGTGGACGGTCTACCACCGAGAATCACGCATTTCTGGCCCTGAATCGGTTGCCAGCCCTATACTGGTGTCCATAGCTGTAGCCCTCTTCATTTGTATAGACAGTGCTTGTAATAAACGAATAGTAACGATTTAAAAAAACTTTAGTGTTTTATTATATAAAAAAACACTGTAACGGTAAGAAAGATAACAAAGGCTGCAGTATCTGTGTATAAAATAAAGTGCAGTGGGTCATGTGGGTCCCATACAGGACTGGGAAAGAAGGTGTGTGTAGGACAGGAACCTGGCCAGTTTCTCAGCCTCCTAGAGATGAGAAGAAATCTTGAGTGTCAGCCCTAGGCCTACTTTGGTCCTGGTCTGGCTGCCTAAGGCCCCAGAAAGGGAAGGGGAGACTAGGAAAGGGCAGGTTTTGTGTTTGGGGGAAGAGGAAGCCTAAGCAGGCCCACTTCTTCCCACCAGCCCCTACCACCACAGCCATACAGCAAGAGACCGGCCCCAGTGGGCTTGCCTCTCAGGACGGGGGGAGAAAACAATGGCACGGTGCTGGGGAATAGCAGTGAGGGTTCTTGGCGAGTAGACCCCAGGAGAAGCAGAACTGGGCCAGAGTTCCCAGACGATCGTTTGCACCCAAAGTTTCAGGAGTAAAAACACTTTTATGGGACCCAAGCTGGGAGAGAAGAATTTGCCATAGGATACTGGGAATCTCATGTCCAAACTTCTAAAATTCCCAGGACTGAGAATCAAAGAAACAAGCTGCCTTTCTCCGGGGAGCCACCCGACCTCCCCAGCTCCCCAACTTCTGGGCTGGCAGTGGCAAGAGCTAGCAGTTGAGGACAGAGGCCAGGAAGGGGTTCTGCTGACTTATAAAAGCTAACAGCTCCTCCCGGGGCAATGTCCAGCACCATCTATTGACAGGGCATCCAGGGAGGGTAGAGGAAATCAAAGAAATTCTGTTTACGGGCAGAAGGCCCTCTCCCCCAAAGGGTACCACCCAGACTAGAGTGGGGGTCAATGCTCACTCTTCCCACCCCCTCAGAAAGAGCTAGCCCCGGGAACTCCTCTGACAGACACATAAATCCTCTTTCTCAGATAATGTGCGGTCAGCCTCTGGTAATTTAAATGCACACAAGACTCCCTATGTTGGAAATTATGGCCATAGGGTCCAGTGTGCAGGTCAAAGGTGGGGCAGCCCACTTCCTTCACATCCAGCACAGAGTCCTACACAAGCCACCCTTCCTCTCTGGGCCTCAGGAAACAGAGGTTGGAAGTCATGGTTCGTCAGTGCCCTCCAGGAACAAGGAAGCACTGGAACCTGGAGAGGCCTAAAGAGCAAGAGGGAGCGAACACTCCCACACCTGCCCTCACCCTGCCCGGGCAAAGCAACCTTGCAAATGAGTAAACATTTAACTCCTGAAGAAGCACTGGCCCTGGTGTCCTGACCAGCAGGACACGACCAGAATTCACACGGCCCAAGCTCAGGGCTCATCCTGTCGCTTGCATCCTGCCTGGTTCCCCTGGGCCCTCTGCTGCCACCCCCGCCTCAGCTGCACAATCTCCTGGCCATACCAGTCATGCAGGGTAGAGAAGCAGGACGTCTCTGGGGACACAGGGCTCTGCCCTCTGCCTAGGAGGAGGGTGGTGGGGCCCTGCAACTCCCACTCTGCCAAATCTCGTCCTACTGGTCTGCAGCCTCCTCCTTCCACGGCCCCCACGGGGCTGCAGTCCCTGGGGAGAAAGTGACCATTTTCCAGGCCTGGAGATCTGCGGTCAGGCGCCTGTGGCTTTCGGCGGCTGGCACCGACCTTCTGGGACACGCAGCGATGCAAGGCCAGGCTCCTGCGGGCATCCTGCAGCTGGCTCTCCAGCTCTCGTACCACCAGGCGCATGTAGCCAAAGCTGGCCCGGGACAGGGCCTTCACCCAGGCCTCCTGGGCTACCTGCCCATCTGCAGCCAGCAGGTGTGGGCGCACTCCGGGGGCGTCGAAGCGAATGGCGAAGGCGAACTCCTCGGGCACTGGAGCCTCAGCCAGCTCCACCGTGCAGCCCTCCAGCACCACCAGGCTCAGTGGGGCCCGGCCCTCACGACTCTCGAAGGAGAATAGGAGGTTGCCCTTGAGAACAAACCAGCATCTTCTGCCAGTGCCGCTGGGGGTAGGGGGCGTCCCCGAGCCCCCCCAAGTACGCAGGAAGCCTGTGTGGTCTGCTGGAGAGTCGCTCAGTGCATAGTGGGCCACACTCCTCTTGTTCAGCTTCATGGCCCCAGAGAGAACTGAGAGGCAAGAGAGGGGTCAGTGGATTAAAGGAGGCAGTGCCAGTGGGAAAGGCCCACCTGGGCCCCAAGCTGAGGGCCTTTGTTCCCCTGCTGTGTTCCTGGGGCTCCTAGTTTTCACCTGTGAAATGGGTGAGTCTCAAAGGGATGTTGAGGGTCATGCCAAAAACTGGACATGAGCTGGGCATGGTGGCACACAACTGTCATTCTCTGGGAAGCTGAGGCAGGAGGATTGAAAATTTAAACCCAGCCTGGGCAATTTAGCAAGGCCCTGTTTCAAAATTTAAAAGTAAAATAAAAGGAACTGAAGATGAAGCTCAGCACTCCTTGGATTGAAGCATCAGTACCCTCCCACCCCCTCAAAAAAAAACTGGATCATAGAACACTTGGGGAAGATATGTTATTGGATCCAGCCAGGAAGCTTGGCAGGACCTCAGTGTAGCTTTCTTTTAATTTTTTTTTTTAAGTTTTATTAGTACATGTTTACAGTATATGATGATTACATTCACTGTGGGGAGTTGGTAATGTACATAACACATCTTCCTTCTTTTTATGTCTCCTTCCCCTGATCTCCCTCCCCCTCAGTGTGGCTTTTTAAAATCCAAAAAAATAAGCCAAGTGAACATACATAATCCTGGCATCCTAAGAGGCTGAGGCAGGAAGATCAAAAGTTTAATTCCAGCCTGGGCAACTCAGTGAGACCCTGTCTCAAAAAAAAAAAAAAAAAAAAAAAAAAAAAAAAAAAAAAAAAAAAAAAAAAAAAAAAAAAAAAAAAAAAAAAAAAAAAAAAAAAAAAAAAAAAAAAAAAAAAAAAAAAAAAAAAAAAAAAAGAAAGAAAGAAAGAAAAGAAAAAAGAAAAAGAAAAAGAAAGCAAAGCCCTGGGGATGTAGCTCAGTACAAAGCCCTGGGTTCAATTCCCAGTACAGGAAAAAAAAAAAAAATTCAGAGAAATAGAAATAGATCCCAACTGGGCTGAAACAAACTCCAAGCTTCAACCACCCCCTAAGCCAGGGTCTCTCAACTCTGAGGACAAACTTTTGGGGTTTCGATGACCCCCCTGGGCCTTAGTGGCCGTTCCTGTCTTTAGTGAGAACCCACAGCCTTCAGAGCCAGACAGGTACACCTGGGGCAGAGGGACCCACTCTAAACAAGAGCGTGGCACCAGCCAGCGCAGGGTTCAGCTGAGGACGAACCCCAGCCACTGACGTTGGTGCCCGAGGAGCCCACATGACACCTCATTCAACTGTCCCTCCTCACGGAAAACGGAGACCAGGAGCAGCGAAGGGGTGCTGCCCAAGGCCGCACAGCCAGTGAGGGGCAGCACTCTGGGGCAACGCACTTACCAGCAGGGCTCCGGGGCACGGCGGGGCCCCTTGTCCAGTGGCACAGCTCAGTCAGTGGTTCCCAGAGAGCCTGCAAAATAGTTCTCAAAGGGTGAGAACGCACATGTGGCCTTCTGTGAAACTCCCACTGCCCCAAGGCCTGGGTCCTATGGCCTTGACCTTCACTCTTCAAACCTCAGCTTCCTGTCCCCCTGTGTTGGGTCGCAGTGACACCCTCATAGCTTCCTGCTTTCCCTTCTAACACTTGTTACATGGTTTATTTGTGGGTTCTAGTTTAAATCACCTAATACCCTGAGAAACCTGGCCTGATCACCGTAGGCAAGGTGACCTGGTCTAGGGTCACTGACCAGCAGTCCCCTTGTTTTTGGTCTTCTCACCTTCATCTCACGATGATCTTTGTTTGTTTGTTTGTTTGTTTTGCAACATGGTCACACTATGTTCAGGCTGGCCTTGAACTCACTATATAATCCAGGTTGGCCTCAAACTTCCAGGAACCTCCCTGCCTCAGCCTCCCAAATGCTGGGATTACAGGTACGCACTACTTCGCCCAGCTCCCACAGTGATCTCCTTTGTGTTTCCTCAGCTCTGGAATGTCTAGGGCCTGGTTTGAGTTGGCTTCCAAAGGCCTCAGTGTTCAACACCAGGCAGGGTTCTTGGAGTCCCTTGGCAGGTTATCTGTTGAATTCAGGATTTGATATCAGTGTACATAGCAAAGTCCCCCATCGCTGGGGACCTGGGGTGGGGGCAGGGAGGCATGACATGATGCGAGCAAACAAAAAGAAACAACTAAGGGCCAGACATGGTGGCACACCCCTGTCATCCCAGCCCTTTGGGAGGCTGAGGTAGGAGGGTTGCAAGTTTGAGCCTGACCTGGACCATTTAGTGACTTAGCAAGATCCTGTCTTAAAATACAAAATAACAAAGGGCTGGGAAGCATAGCTCATTGTGAAGGCCCTGAGATCAACTCCTCAATACTTGAACTAATAATAACAAGTGAATAAAATAGTAATTCATTAAAAAAAAAACTGGGCGTGATGTAACCCCAGCACTCAGGAGGCTGGGACAGGAAGTTCACTGTGAGTTCAAGGCCAGCCTGGGCTACATTGTGAGCTCAAGGCCAGCCTGAACCGCAAAGTGAGACCCTGTCTCAAAAAAAAAAAGAAAAAAAAAGGAGGAGGAGGAGAAGAAGGAGACGGAAAAGGAGAAGAAAGGGAGAGAGAGAAGGAGGAAGGAAGTGGGGGAGAGAGAGAGGCGGGGAGAGAGAGAGACAGAGAACAGTAACATACAGACCCGGCGTCTATGGAGGGAAAGCCGCAGGCCCGGACGGGCTGTCTCTGTGCAGCGGGCTCAGGAAAAGCGGGAGGAGGCCGATGCCCGCCGGGGACCCAGCGCCGCCCCGGGGTCTTTCGCTCAGGGGCCGCCAGCTGAGGCCGTGGGGTCGTCGGGCCGGTGGCCTCGGCCGCTGCCCCGGGATCGCCGCGGCCCCCGTCTCCTCCCGCGCGGTTCCCGCCACGTCCCCGTCCCCGCCCCCGCCCCACCCCCGCGGCCGGCTCTCACCTCCTGCGCCCCGCGATCAGCTCGGGACCCCGAGCTCCGCGAACGTGGCCGCGGGAGCCGAGACCCCGCCCGAGCGGCTCGGGTTACCGCCCCGGCCCCTCCCTGCCCCGACTCACCAGGCCTCGGGAGCCGCGAAGCCGCCTCTAGATCCACGCGGGAGGGAAACTGAGCCGGGGAGGGGGGACCTGCCTGAGTCACAGAGCGGGTCAGTGGAGGGGTGGTGTCAAACCCGGGACCCCACAAGCTGCGTCCCACCCCCTGGCCTCCCACCCAGCCTACCGCCGGGGAATTCTAAGAATCGCAGAGAATTTGGAATCCTCTTTCCTCACCTGGCCCTCTTGTCCCGCCGAACAAAATCAGGCCATCCTTTGGCCTCGAAGCTTCTTAAGAGCAGGCTCCTACACAGCCTGCAAAGCCCTGAGGAGCTACTCAACCAGGCCCCTCCCTGCCTCTGGAGTTTATCTGGCCCAGCAGGTCTGTAACCTACTCGTGGCCCCAGGCCTTCGGGAGTTGGTCCTTGGAGATGCGCGTAGGCCTGTGTAGACGCAGATGGCAGCGTTGCAGGCAGGAGGCTGGGGGTTCCCCCAGGCCCTGGAAACCCCTGGGCTGGAAGGTCTGCGCGGAAGCTTATGGGTTCCCGCCTCAATCTTAGGCTTTGCAGTTCCTGCAACCTGCACCTCTGCCCTCTCGCCCCAGCCCAGTCCTAGCCTCAGGGCCCCTTCACCCCTTGTCTGACCTCAGTTCCGAGGTTCCCTCCCTCACTACCCAGAGCAGCCCATCCTAAGGTTTCTTTTCCTTTTCTTTTCCTCTCAGGACTGGAAGTGGAAGCCAGGATCTCCCTTCTGCTCGGTGGACGCCTCCCCACTGAGCTCCCCCATCCCAGTCCTGCCCTGAATTTTTATCACCCCTCTGGGTTGTGTTTTCATTACAGCACCAACCACTACTATAAAATTCCCTCCACTTGAGCTTTTGTTTCTTGTGCCTCCCTTACTCAACTTTATTCCAATAGGAGTCTAACTATAATAAATAATATAGACTCTAATACATGGGGAGTTGTGGGAGTGGGAAGGTTGTTTTTGTGAGTGTTTTGGTGTTTTTGAGACAAGATCAAAGTAGTCTCAAAATGGTGATCCTCCTGCCTCAGCCTCCCAGGATTCTAGGATTACATGTGTGCAACACCACGCCTGACTGGGAGGTTTCAATTTTAAGTAGAATTGTCACCAGGGAAGGCGGATCCTGATGCCACACGGAACCAGTCAAACTCCTCTGTCCTTTCTGCCTTTGATGAAAGAATTCAGTCAAGACAAATAGGCAGCTGTGCAGAGATACAGGTAGAGTTTATTGGAAAGCAGATACGCAGAGACTTGTGCCTTCAAACAAGAGAGGGAATGGTGCCCTGTGGGCCTCTGCACCGAGGGTGGATTCAGGCATCTTTTTAGGGGCTGGAAAGTCATTTCTGGGGCTCAGGGACTATAGTTACACCCATGTATGCTGTAGCTCATTGACATTTTTCTTAGGCGTTGCTTCAAAATAGCGCGATCTCAAACTGTCTTCCTTGTTCTTTTCAGATGGTCAGTTGTTCCCTCCGGGGCCTGCATCATATAAGAAACGTCCAAAAGAAATGTCTGGAAGAAAAAGTTCTGGCCTGCGTGCAGTCCAGATTAAAGTGGGAGGGTCTCTGAGGAAGGCACCCTTTTTGGCTGCCAGTGGGCCGTAGCCAGGGCACCCGGGAACCCTGTGGGCCTTGTTTAGCCAGGTGGCCAGTAGCAGGGCGATGTGATCCAAAACCTAACAAAATACAAATGTATTCTATCCGGAAGCCTTCATTTCTTCATTTAACTATGCAACTGGCACAATTGCTATTTTGGATCCCCTTGTCCCTCGGGACTGCTAATGTCTAAACTGCCTGCACAAGTGAATGGTCAGGGTAGACTCACTGAGAATATACCATTATTTGACAAAATTTTGAGAGGATGCTTGGAAGAAATATCAGGAAGAAGAGCATTGCAGGCAGATGGGAGCAGTTGGTGCAAAGGCCCTGGGGCCTGTTGTGTTTGAGGAACTGAAGGCAGCCAACCTGGATAGGAGCAGGGTGAAAAGAAAGCAGCAGAGATATGGATCAGAAGGGGTCACCTGGGGCTTTGTAAAGCAGTGAGGGTTTTTACTTCAGACTGATGGTAGAGGGAAATAACTCCCAACCTGTTAGATGGCTGAGTTCCTGTCTCACAATATGAATGTGAAAACTTCAAGGACAAAGAAGGTGAAGAGTGGGAAAGTTTTATTGAGAGAAAGCCCCTGAGAGCCAGGAAAGGTCCTGAAAGTGGGTTGCTGCTGAGGCCCTTTGTCTGGGGGATTTTACACAGTGAAATCACATCCCAGGGGGCCTGGGGTAGAACTGTAATCAGCTATCAGCTTACAAGCACAATCCCTTGGCTAATATTGATCCAATAAAAACACAGGTGTAAAGCACTGAGAGCAAAGGCGTTTCTGAAGGGGCAGGAGCGAGGGTGGGGCGCCCTGGTCACCTGTCCACCTGTCTGTTACACAGTTCAGGCTCGCTGGGCCAGTGGCGCCGGTCACAGCCCAGCTCTGAGCGGCTGTCTGTCTCTGGGGAGCCTCGCAGGCCTAGCCATCCTGTCCCCACCTTGGGGCCTCGTTTCCATCCACTCAGCCCTCACCCCCAGGCCTGCGCTGCCTCACCTCTGCTCTGGCTCGATCTTGGACCTGGGGTTTTCAAACAGCCCATCAGTCCCTACCTAACCTGGCTGTCTGCAATAGTGGGGCAGCGGCTGTCACAGGGGTTTGAGCCAGGGGTGACCCGAGCCTGGCTTCCCCGGATTACCCGGGCGGCTGGGGAAAGAATAACCGTAGGTGGAGGCAGGAGACAGGGAAGGGCTTGCTGCCGTCATGCAGGCAAGAGCTACGACTGCAGCCAGAGAGAGAGGTCGCCCCTCAGTCCGATTCTCCAGGTAGAGAGCCTAGGATGCGTGGAGGAACTGCATGTGAGAAGTGAGGAAAGAGGAGGCAGGAGGATTCCGAGCTTTAGACTGGGGTCCCCGGAAGTGGGGTTGCCATGACCCGAGATACGGAGAGAGTGGCAGGTGTTCGCTGTGTTAGAGATCCACTGGCTGTCCCAGCGAAGATGCCCGGAAGAGTGCTGGGCGCTTGGCAAGTGCCCGGTAAATCCTCTAATGAATGAGGGGAGGAACTTGCAGTGCCCGGGCCCGCAGTCCTCTGGCGTGTGGGATGGGGAGGAGAGTCTCCTGACTCCCAGAGCGCTGTCCGCCACTGCTCTGTTTGCTTTCTGTCCTCGCGAGCCTGTTTCCACCTATCTTCGTGTGTGTGTGTCGCAGGAACCCAGACCTCAAGCCTGCTCTCCGCTATTGGCCTCCTCCGGAGCTCGCGGCCGACGGCGGGCGAAGGGGCGTGGCTTGGGGCGGTTCCAAGGGCGGGGCGTTGTCAGGCGCGGGCCCATAAAGAGCGGGGCACGGCGTTGCTAGGGTTTCTGATAGGTTGCGCGGGAAGACTTGCCGCCTCCAGGCCCCGCCCCCACCGGAAAGAAAGGGGCGAATCAGGTGACGCGAGCCCCAGAGGCCCTGTGGCACAAGCCCGAGGGCCGCAGTCTGAGCGCCCCGCGGAGTAAGTGGGGCGGCGCCTCGGCGATTTCGGTGCTGGGGGCCCTGGGCCTGACGTCCTTGGGGGCGAAGGTAGGAACCCGGATCTGGATGACAGTCGTGACCCCATTCCGGCCCCGGCGTCTCGGTTCTTCCTGGGCGTCCTGGAGCCGGTCGCTGCCCCCTTTCTGGCCTTAGCCTGGCAGAGGACACCCTGAGGCGCTCGCCCCGGGCCCCCACATAGCGGGTGGAGCGAGATCTAAAGTCCAAGACACTTGTAAAGGAAGAGCCTAGGCTTCGGGAAGTGACAGCTGGGGCCGGGGCCAGGGCCAGGCCTGGGGCTGGGGTGGAATAGTGAGGGTGGGGATCTGGAGTGGGATCCACGCCCAGGTAAGGTCGGCGAGGCCACCAAGTAGCCGCGACCTCAGTGTTTTGTAACGTGCCTTATCCTCCAGGATCCAACACATAAAGTTGATAAGAGCAGACCAGATTGGGCCAGGTCCTGAGACGCTGAGTCTAAAGCAATGCTTCTGAAAATAGGTACCCACACCTACACAATGGTTTTGGGAGTGCTGTGGGGGGACCAGGGAGGAAGTTCTAGCTCTTTGGTGAGTGCCCTTGTTCCCTGATGTGGCTTATGTGGGGAGTCATCTTTCGCTTTCTCCTGGAGCTGGTGCAGAAAAGAACACTCCCCACCCAGGAATCTGTTCCCCTCCACAGGGGCCACTTCTTTCACTTGCTCCCCTCCCCCCCCAGGTGCCAGGGACCTTATCTTATGTGATACCAACATGTGCTGATGCCAGCCCTCAAAGGGGACATGGTAACTTACACGGAAGGAAACTGTAGCCCTAGGGGAGAGGGCTCACTTAGCCAGCGGAGCAGGCTGACTACAAGTCCACCCTGGCCGACCTCCTAAGTCCTCCTTGAGGCCTCCCTTGGGTCTATGGTGGCAGCAGATGGTCCTGGACAGAGGCTTAGGACACCTGGCGCCTGGAGTCCACAGTGAACTTTCTAGTTCTGTGTGTGGGGTAGGGGGCTGGCTGGGTGAATAGGAAGGGCAGGGCTGAGTGCTTTCCTTTGCTAATTTCCACCCGGCAAGTACGGAGTCAGATCTCACAAGGATTCCCCGCTACAGTACCACTCCCCACATACTACACCGTACTAGGCAGCTGCTACAGGAAGAGCCAGTTCTACTATAACCCCAGGAGTCTGGTCCCCCCACTGCATGTGCAGGGAGCTTCTGCAAGGCTGAGTGGCAAGTGGACAGGTGGGATAAAGGCTGTGGCTGTGGAAGCCAACTGGTCACCTTCCTGTCTCCTGTCCTTCCCACCCCCAGTGCTCCTGCTGGCCCTGGTGGCCCAGGTGCTGGTGCTGGACAATGGGCTCCTGCAGACGCCCCCCATGGGCTGGCTGGCCTGGGAACGCTTCCGCTGTAACACCAACTGCGAGGAGGACCCAAAGAACTGCATCAGGTAAGTAAGGGCCCAGGACCTGCAGAGTGGGGGCGGGGGGGGGTGCTCGTCTGGCAAAGAGGCCAAGGCCAGCCACAAGTGACATCAGGGATGTCTGACACCTAGCCTTGTGGCCTGCCTGGGGCCTCTATGGGGGAGGGACCTTGTGGAGTACCTGGCTCCCGAGATAATTGGAAGAAGACAATTTAAAAGGACAGGCAAGCCCCCCCATGCCTTCCTTTGCCCAGTGCTGCCCCTTGGTCTGGGCCCAGATCACTCATTTCACCCCATCTTGCTGAGGGCTCCTCACACATCCTTGCAGGGTCATGTACCCTGTTAGCTGGCTTCATCCTGGGCTGTTGTTTTTCTGGTTCAGATTCACACTCAGGGCTGAGGAAAGGGTGGCAGTGAGGGCCAGGCTGGGCCACCGAGTGCCCTCACCTCCTGCCCCCACCTCCTGCCCCTTGCTAGTGAGCGCCTCTTCATGGAGATGGCCGACCGGCTGGCAAAGGATGGATGGCGGGACCTGGGCTACGTCTACCTCAATATCGATGACTGCTGGATTGGTGGGCGTGACGCCAAAGGCCGCCTGGTGCCTGATTCCAAGCGCTTCCCCCACGGCATCGCCTTCCTGGCTGACTATGTGAGCCCCAGCCTGACCCCTCCCTCCCTCCTTCCCACCCCGCTTGGCAGTGTCCCCCACCTAGGAAGCTGACAAATGAACACCTCCTTTTGACCCCATATAGTGAGAGCCAGAAAGGGCGTCCTAACCTGGTTGGAGCTCCAGGAAGATTTCCTGAAAGAGGCGGTTCTGGGGCTGATCCCAAAGAGATGTCCTTTGAGGGGGTCCCAGAGGCTTCAGGTCATACAGCAGCCAGTGGGAACCCAGTGTGCTGGAGGGAGGGCAGGCCAGAGGCGCAGGCAGTCAGAAAGCTGAGGCCTCTTTTTGATTAGTGGGAGCTCTGAAGGTTTTAATGCATCTTGGTCAGATGTACCGGAGTGGTGACTCCCTGAGGGTCCGACCTGAGCTCACTGTCCCCAACCCGACCCCCCAACAGGCTCACTCCCTGGGTCTGAAGCTGGGCATCTATGCGGACATGGGCAACTTTACCTGCATGGGTTACCCGGGCACCACGCTAGACAAGGTGGAGCAGGACGCCCAGACCTTCGCCGAGTGGAAGGTGGACATGCTGAAGCTGGACGGCTGCTTCTCGACCCGGAGGGACCGGGCCAAAGGTGAGTTCCACAGCCGGGTGGTGCCCGTCAGGGGTGCCACGGGAGCTTGGTCCTGTGTGGGGCCTGGTGGTGGCTTTCACAGTCCGCCTCACCCAGGAGCAGAGGGATCACAGTTCCCAGTCCCTGAGGTGGGCTGGGACCACTCCCACAGAGGAAGTTTCGAGGTTCTGGGAATTTCCTCTCCGAAGCCTCAGTTTCCTCATACGTGGAGAGACAAAGTTTGAGCTGAGGGCTCCCAATGGGGGTTGCGCTTTCTGCAGGGTACCCCATGATGGCTGCTGCACTGAATGCCACGGGCCGCCCCATCGCCTTCTCCTGCAGCTGGCCAGCCTATGAAGGAGGCCTCCCCCCCAGGGTAAGTCGTTCGGTGTGTCTGTCAGCCAGGGCACTCCCCAGCCCAGGCCAAGGTGGGTGCCGGGCTCAGGGATGTGGCCACCAGAGCCAGCGTCGTGCTCCCAGCAGTTGTCCACATGCTGATTTGTGGGTATCTAGAGCAAGAGTCACAGTAACTAACAGGGGCCTCAGCCAGTCCACGGTCTGGAAGAAGAGGGGGCTCCCGGCTGGGTGGGCTGAAGGGGTTGCCATCTAAGGCAGTGAGCCATACGTGCTGGAGATGCAGAAGTTGAGGTCAAGCACCTTGCTAGGACACCCCAGCCCCAGCGCATCTGACCCTAGGAAGGGTGGGCTTACACCTCCAGACCTGAGGGTCATGGCTGACAAATGGAGGGACTCTGAAAGCAAATGGCGTGTGTGTGTATGTGTGTGCGCACGTGCATGTGTGCAGTTGTGTGTGTGCATGTGCATATGCACGCATGCACAGGGAAGGCTGAGGGTGCCCAGCCTGGGCCCATACCCTGGGCTTGGCCCCCACAGGCATGAGAGGGCAGGGGACACTCCTGGCACTGGCGTGTATGGAGGAGCATCCTGGGAAGTGCCCTAGTGGGGCCGCCCTCTCAGAGGGCTTCCTGGTCCTGACCAGGCTTGGGGTCCTGTACTCTTCCCCCTTCCCACCCTCTGTCTCCTGTGAAGCCTCCCCAGCCCCTGGTGGCCCCAGGTGGCAGGGTGTGACGCTGGTGTGGACGCTGCCTTCCCCGATGTCCAGGTGAACTACACTCTGCTGGCTGACATCTGCAATCTTTGGCGCAACTATGATGACATCCAGGACTCTTGGGAGGACGTGCTATCCATCCTGGACTGGTTTGTGCTCCACCAGGACATCCTGCAGCCAGTGGCCGGCCCTGGGCACTGGAATGACCCAGACATGGTAATTGGTCTGCAGGGTGGCCGCCTCTAGGCCTGCTGGGCTTGGCGACCTTGTTACCTGCTGCTCCGTGCTCTCCTCATTCCCTGATATTCACTGCTAGGTGTGAGACTGGCTTCCCTGAAATTCAGGGTGCATCATTGTGTGTGAGGCTGGCCTCAGGGCTGTGTTTACAGTGTGGGTCCTGGGCCCTACCCCCTGCTTTGTGTCAGGATGTTCAGAGGAAGAAACTGAAAGTGCCCACTGTTCAGCACCCCCAGCCCATTCTGATGTTTCTCAAAGCCAGAGAGCTCAGTCTGTAGCAACCAACCATCATCTGAAACAAGATCTTGCCCGTTGCACAACGCCTTGCCCTTCCTAGCACCTGGTCCGCCCTCTTCGTGTCTGCCTCTGGTTCCCCCTTTCAATGCCCTGTACCCCACCATCCTGCAAAGCCTGCCCAGTCTTACCTGGCCTTCCACAGGGACAGCTGGCCCTCAATCCTGCTTCTAGCCCTTCCATCCTCTTATCAGTTATAGCCCTAGTGACTTCTGCAGTAGTTTCATGGATATCTAGTCAACAAGTACTCATCAGCAAAGATGAATATCATACTGGATATATTAAAGCAAGTGGCAGCGGGGGACAGACAGCCTGGAGGAGCAGAACCTGCCTGTGTTGGAGTTCTAGCTCCAACTCTGCCACTTGTCCTGGGCGAGTTACTACGTGTGTGTGTGTGTGTGTGTGTGTGTGTGTGTGTTTTGTCATTTGGAAAATGAGAACAGTAAGAATAGCTACTTTGCATAGGGCTGTATGAGGGTTAAATGATGTTACAGTGCCTGGCTCAGTGAATGGTACATCCCCAAGTGCTTAATTAAGTTGCTGTCACCTAATACAGTACCACGTGCCTTAGCAGTAACTCTTGGTGTCCTGACTGCATTGATTGGTTGTCCTGGGCTCAGAGACCCCTTTGGTCCAATCGGCCATGGGAAGGGCAGGTGGGTGGCTAGTGGCAAGCACAGGGACTCTGTCTAGGTCTGCTTTCTACCACTGCCACTCTGGGTCTATTTCTTGACTTGTGCCTGTTTATCAGACTTTGGCAGCAAGACCCCATCTGATTATCTGTGTAACCTGCAGTGCTGCCAGGTGATCACTGTGAGCTCTTGATAGGAAACAGCTGCCGCATGCATGGAAGATAACCAACCACCCCCCTCGTGTGGCTGTCTTTCCCCAGTCCCTGTCTGCTGTTTCGGTGGCCCCCACCCCACCTCCCTGAGGAGGGCAGAGCTGACTTTCCTTTCCTCTGTCCTCAGCTGATCATTGGGAACTTTGGTCTCAGCTTTGAGCAAGCCCGGTCCCAGATGGCCCTGTGGACAGTGCTGGCGGCACCCCTCTTCATGTCCACGGACCTCCGGACCATCTCTGCCCAGAATGTGGAGATTCTGCAAAATCCACTCATGATCAAAATCAACCAGGATCCCTTGGGCATCCAGGGACGCAGGATTCTTAAGGTACTGGGGTGGCGGGGTGGGGAGGTAGGTTGGGATGAGGAACTGGGCTCCCTGGAGGACGAGGCTGCCAGCCTTCGGGTCAGATGGGGCTGGGTCTCTGAAGTCCCTTCCTGGTTGTATGCAGTCAAGGACTCTGCTGCATGCAGGCAGGGTCACAGCAGGACAGCTCATGGGAGTCAGGGTGGGGACACATCACAATGCAAGTACACGGGGGATGCTCAGGTGACATCCCTCAGAGAAGGAGGGCTTCCCTCTCAGATTGAAGCGATTGTTTCAAAAACTGACCTACTAATGTCTATTTACTGTGTACCTTCTGTGCGCACATTCTAGATACATTTTTTCAGCAAAGTTGGTATTGTTTCCCAGGTTTCTAAATGAGGAAATGGAAACTTCCAAATTGTAAGCCGCTTTCCCCAAGCCTGCGCAATGCAATCTTCTGTAGGATGGGGTGCACCCTCAAGGCCAGCTCTGCTGTCCCCCCTCCCCAGAGTGGCACCCACTCCAGCCTGGCACTGGCAGCTGTTCTGGGCCGTATTTACACGTGGTTTCTGCAACTCTCCCGCCCCTGCTCCTAGGAGATTCTGAGGCAGAGCCTCATGCAGCCTTTGCCCCCGTGTCCTAGCATGGGGCCTGGCACAGGGTCGATGTGTCTGCTGAGTCAGGGAAGCTAAGTAGGGTTAGATAAACTGGGTTTCTCCAGTGCTATGCCTTTGTCCCCAAGCCTATGTGCGACACAGAGCTGGGGCGGAGGTGGGGGGTGGCACACATCTCAAAGGTGGGCTAGAAAAGGACTCCAGCCAGTAGCTATCTTTTGCCCAGGAAAAGTCCCATATTGAAGTGTTCAAGCGACCCCTGTCTAATGAGGCCAGCGCCCTGGTGTTCTTCAGCCGCCGGACAGACATGCCTTACCACTACCACTCATCCCTGGGCCAGCTGCAGTTCCCCGGCTCCAGAGTGTATGAGGTGAGTGCCCAGCCGCCTGCAGCCCAGGAGCAGACTCTGGCTTCCTGTGTCCCTGCCAGGGCATTGCTGGGGGTGGTCCTCACTCCCATGGGGCTTCCCCAGGCCTCTGACAGGTGCCCACGGGGCCACTGCAGGCACTGAGGGTCTTTCTCTGCACCAGTGTTTCCAGCATTGCAGAACGGAGCCGCTGTGTACAAAGGAGGCCCCTTGTCTAGTTAGGCTGCTCAGCTGCCAGCCCTCGCTAGCTCAGTCCTCCTCCTGGTTTTCCACCGGCTGGGGCTTTCTGTGCTGCCTGTGCTTGGATATCTGTCAGCTTCGCTGCCATGAGTGAGGGGAGATCCGGGCTCCTGCTTCTGTAGGGCAGACTGGAGTCCTGGCGCAGGCAGGCCCAGGTCCCGGCTTCGCCATGCTCTGAGGGGGTCTCTACAGCTGTGCCTCTGCTGACAGTGCCAATGTCCCTTCCCCGCCGCAGGCCCAAGACGTCTTCTCAGGGGAAATCATCACAGACCTCCGGGATAAAACCAACTTCACGGTGATTGTGAACCCGTCAGGCGTCGTGATGTGGTACCTGTATCCCGTCAAGAGCCTGGAGCTATCCAAGTGGGAGTCATAGCAGGGAGGAGCCGAGGCAGATGACAGCCTGAGGTGGCCCTGCGGAGCTCGCACTGTGGTGCCTTGGCATGTCGCGGCCAGTGAGCAGGGCTCTGTCCTCCTGGGGCCTGCTCGGGCACCTGACCCCATCGTTCCCAAAGTTCCATCGAAGGGCCCAGCGCCGTGCTTGCCCAAGCGCAAGCCCTCCTGGAAACTTCTCTTGGGGGAATTTCCTATAGTGTGCCTGGCCTCTACCTCGTCTCCATGGCCTCACGGATGTTGCTGAACTCGCCCAGCCTCCCGAGCCCCCCAGGCAGGGGCACTGATGCCTATCAGGACTCGACCCTCTGGCCGCGTGGTTGATTCTGAAAGCAGGACCGGGAACTTTTC
The DNA here is from genome assembly GCA_004363535.1 of Dasyprocta punctata. NCBI lineage: Eukaryota > Metazoa > Chordata > Mammalia > Rodentia > Dasyproctidae > Dasyprocta > Dasyprocta punctata. The sequence goes on along the minus strand of RJWM01003263.1, from coordinate 53,354 downwards.
TAACTAGAGGTAGAGAGATCTGACCTCTTGTCAAACTCTTGTGAACTGTGTGATTGGCTGATGGCGCCTGGAGTGTGGGTCGCAAGGGAGACCTTGAGTCCCTTACATCACCAATAAAGCCGTTCTTTAGACGTATAGTTATAGATGAACCTGGTGGCGTTTAGGACTCTGGGTGACTCTGCCCAGGATGCTGGTTTCAGATCTCACCTCCCGTGGAAGATGTGTGGCATCCTCTGGCCCCTTGTTTCCCAGGATGACCTGCAGATGGTACTTCCTAGAAATGCTGGACACATTCCACCTGATGCCCGTGTGGGTGGCAGCAACACTATATGAGGGAGAGTGCCCGTGTGCTCAGACCCTGCAGCTTGCGCTCTGCTGAGCACCCCCTGGCCCTGGCACCCCAGCCCGCTCTCCTCTCTCATAATCTCACCCCATCTCCACTTCTCTTCCTTTGTTATGACCCAGAATGGCTGCAGAAGACTGGGGATTGAACCTTCACACCAAGCTACACCCGCAGCACTTTTTTAGTTTGGCTTTTTTATTTTCTCAGAACTGGGAGTCGAACTCAGGATCTTGACTTGTCAGGCAGAGCTACATCCCCGCTGAGCTATAGCCCCAGCCCTTAGTCCTTATTTTGAGACAGGGTCTCGCTGAATTGCCCAGGCTGGGCTCATACTTGCAATCCACCAAGACTGGCAGGTTCTTGACTGCCTTCCTCTGGTTCCTGTTTCCTAAATCCTCCTCTTTGAGCTCAGGCCACAGGACACCTGTCTCTTCCTGAGCCCCTTTTTTCCGATTGGGAAAGTTGGTGGACCTCAAACGCGAGTACACCAGGGCCCCCCAGGCCCTTGCACTGTCCTGCCCTGTGAGATCTCTTCTGGATAATCTCTCTTTTCCCTCAGGGTTTTTAAATGTTTCTGGAGTATGCTATAAAGAACTCATAAGTACACATTTCATAATGCTACTTAAGATTCCTGGAGTAAGGCTGGGCATGGTGGTGCATGCCTGTAATCCCAGCATTCGGGAGGCTGAGACAGGAGGATCGCTGTAAATTCGAGACCAGCCTGGGCTACAAAATGAGCTCAAGGCCAACCTAAACTGCATAGTGAGACCCTGTCTCAAAAGGAAAAATTTTTTAAAAAGGAGCTTTGTTGATCAAGTCACCAGAGAAAGCTCCCTTTCCCCAGCTGGTGCCTTGAGGCTGTCGAGTCACCCAGGAGAACAGAGCCTACCCCATCCCAGGCCCCCAGCCCTGAAGGGCTGAGACTGCATAGCTCTAGCCTTGGGTCTTGCTCGTGGTGCTGCTCAAGCCCAAAGGAATGGAATGGCATCAGGCAGGCCCGCCCCTTCCCTTGCTGCTCTAGGGAAGAAGCCGGATAGGGAGAGAAAGGAAAGGGTATAGGGGTGGAGACCCTGGACTCGGGAGCCAGGGCTAGGTTTGAGCTGTATTTGACAATCATTCCCCTGACCTTGCAGATCCAGAGATGGCTCCACGGTTATACTCTTTGCCTGCTGTGTGATTTGTCCTTTCGTTCTGGGAATGCCTGGTGGCGTCCATGTCTTCACCCTCCATTCTCCACACACACATGCTCTCTCCCAGCACCGCTTTCCTCTCCTCTACCCAAGGCCAATTAGAAGCTCAATCGCTTTTTCCCAGTTTATGGCAGCCTTGTTTGGATCCAAAGATCCCCCCCCCCCGCTTTTTTTGATAACTATTTTTTTAAAAAATTCATTGTAGAAATTTTCACACAAAAAAATAAAGTTGTACAATGAACCTCCATGTGTCAGTCAAATAGCTTCAACAATGATCAATGTATACCATTATTTTATGTCTCCACATGTATCTTCCTGGTGTATGAGTTGATATTTAAAAGCAGGTATCAAACCCTAAAATGCTAGTGTGTATTTCTAATGGCATCTTTGAATATGACTTTAATACAATTTTTCTATCAAAAGAATTTTAAATAACGGCCATCTGTTTTTGGTTTTTGCCAGTTGTCCCAAAAATATCTTTACAGTTTGAATCCAGATCCAAAGCAAAGGGTTGGCAAAAATGGTCTAATCATAACCATTGAAAGTTTGCTTTCTCCATGAAAGTAGTGAAAAAAATCTGCCATATATCATCAGAATCAACTTTCGTAGAATTCTGGAAAGTAACCAAATACTTTGAGCAATCCAGAGAGCATTCTTCTGAGAAAAAAAGTTGTTTCATTAAGAACAACAAAGCTAGGTTGGGCATGGTGGCACATACCTGTAATTCCAGCTCTCAGAAGTTGAAGCAGGAATGTCCCTGTGAGTTCAAGGCCAGCCAGGGCTACCAGAGTTTAAGACTAGCCTGAACTGCATAGTGAGACTCTGTCCCAAAAAAAAAAAAAAAAAAAATTAAAAAGAACAATAAAGCTGGGTATGATGGTACATATAATCCCAGAATTCTAGGAGGCTAAAGTAGGAGGATCACAAGTTTGAGCCTAACTTGAGTTGGTTAGCAAGACTCTGACTCGAAATAAAAACAAAAAGGACCTGGCAATGTAGCTCAATGAGAAGGTCCTGGCTTGAGTCTCCAGTACCAAACAAAGAAATACTTCATGGCATTTTAACTTTCCTTAGTAGCAGGTTATAATACTTATTTTAAATGTGTTCAAAAAGCTAAAGAAAAACATGTCTAAAGAATACAAACAAAGTCTTAACAAATAATAAGCAGACAGGTGAGGTGGTACACGCTTCTAATCCTAGCTTCTTGGGAAGCTGATACAGGAAAATCACAAGTTCCGAGACCAACCTAGGCAATTTATGAAGACCTTATCTCAAAAAATTCAAAGGTCTAGGGATGTAGTTCAGTCAGAGTACCCCCAGGTTCAAGGTCCAGTTCCAAGAAACAGTAACAAAGGAGAATACGAAGGAACCAAGTAGAAATTGTGAAATTTGAAGGGCTGGGAGTTCGGCTCAGTGGGTTAAGCACCTGCCTGGCAGATGCGAGATTGTGAGTTCTATCCCCAGTACTGGAAAAAAAAATTTTTGAAAGTATAATATCTGTGATGAAAAATTCACTAGAGGGTTCAAAAGCAGAGTTGACTAGGCAGAACAAGAATCAATAAACTTAAAAATAGGTGTGTTGACATTAACCCAAGGAATAGAAATAGAAATACAAATGAACAATTGACAAATCTTCAGAGACCTGTAGGGCACCATCAAGTGTACCAATATACACATTAAAAAGAGGAACAGGGGCTGGGCGTGGTGGCGCAGGCCTGTAATCCCAGCACTCCACAGGGTGAGGCAGGAGCATCACTGGGAGTTCGAGGCCAGCCTGAGCTACACTACTACACAGTGAGATGGTGTCTCAGACGGCGAGGGTGGGGAGAGGAGGAAATAGGTTGGCCCATTCAAAGTGATTTAAAAAAAAACTGTCAATAAATAATCACCCCCTACTGCTGAGAATGGAACCCAGGGCCTTTGGATTGAGTTACACCCCCATCTCTTTTTCATTTCTTATTTTGAGGCAGGGTCTCCCTAACTCACTAAGTTGTCCAGGCTGGGCTTGAATTTGGGCATCTTCTTATCTCAGCCACAATGCCTTTCTATATTTGGACTTTGAGCCCAGGGGCATGATCTTTCAAAAATGAAGGAAATATGAACATATTCCCAGATAAAACCTGAGAGAGTTATAGCAGACTGGTCCTACCTGAAACGCTGAAATGAAAGGGCACTAGACAGTAACTTGAACCCACATGTTATGGTTGATATATTGTGTCAACTTGAGAAGTCTAGAAGCCTAACTAAGTGACTCAGCAGCTCTACATCCTGGAGTGTAGAGGACAAAAGCAGCTGACACTCTAGGATGTTGTTCATTGCATCAATTTGAGAAGGTCAGAAGTTCAAGTGATTCAACAAGGGGCCAGAGTCCTTTGTGACATCCTCAGCCTGTGCAAAAGGAGGGGTGGAGATGGTGTGAGTGCTATACCGTCCCAAGGGGCCCAGTCTGCTTACAATGTGAGGGAGGAAAAAGAGGTTTGAACACCCTCCTTTTTGCTCCTGTTGCTTTTGCGATCTTCTGCTGCCTTGAAGTGTTGCCCCTGTGCCACACCACCCTGCCTGGGAGCCAGCTGATTACAGAATGAAACCTCCACAAACTGTGAGCTAAATAAACCTTTCCTTCCTTCATTGTGGGCATCGGATATCTTGTCTCAGCGATGAGAGAAAAGTAATCAAGACACCACATGATGAAATAAAGAGCATCAATAAATGTAAATATATAGGCAAATATGAAAGATAACAGAGGTGTGGTGGCAGATGACAGCATTCTGGAGGCTGAAGCAGGAAGGCTGCAAGTCCAAGTTCAGTCTGAATAACCTAGTGACTTAGCAAAACCTAGTCTCAGATTAAAAAATAAAAAGAGGTGGAGATGTAGGCCCTGAGTTCAACCTCTCAGTACTGCAAAAAACAAGAACATAAATAACAAATATATTTTCTTGGCTTCTACCTCCTTTTCTATCTCTGATTTAAAAGACAACTTTATAAAGCAATAATTATAAATCTATAATGAATAAATAATGTTTAAATATTTAATTTGTAACAATAACAACATAAAAAAGGAAAACAGCTATGCGAATACAAACTTTTTATACAACTGATGTAAATTGGTGTTAATCTGATCTAGATCATTATAAACCAAGGTGTTAATGGCAATCCCCAGGGCACCATGCAGAGAAAAACTAAAAGACATAGTACAAAAAAGCTGCATAGATTAAAATGGCACAACTGAAATGACACAAAAGACAACAATGCAAGAAGTGAGGGAAAACAAAAAAGATATAAGAACCAAGTAGCAAAATGACAGAGGTAAATCCTACCTTATCAGTACTTCCATTTAATAAGAAACTGATGTATTTAAGAGGTGCTCTCTCTCTCTTTCTCTCTCTCTCTCTCTCTCTCACACACACACACACACACACACACACACACACACTGAAAATATGCTTTACTCAAAAGACACACTTGAGACTCAAAGACATGTAAATAGGTTGAAAACTAAGAGGATGGAAGGGCTACCATGCTATAATAACCAAGGAAAAATATTAGGCTACATTATGTCAGAAAAAGCTTTTAAGACAGACATGATTATTAGAGACAAAAGAGATTTTATGATATTAAAAGGGTGAATTCATCAAAATATACAAAAAGTATAAACTTGGGTACACCTAACAAAGGAACCCAAAAATATATAAGGCAAAACTTGAAAGAACTGAAGAGAGAAATAGGCAATTCAACAGCTGCTATGGAACAGAATAGAGAGCTAAGAAGGAAACCCCTTACATCTACAAATCAACTGATTTTTTTTTCCATTACTGAGGACTGGACCTGAAGCCTTTGCACTGACTTCTGTGCCTGGCGCCCCACCCTACCCCTCTGCACACACACTTTTTTTAGATGTCTTGAGACAGGGTCTCATTATGTACTTCAGACTGGTCTTGAACTGACTATGTATCCCAGGCTGGCCTCGAACTCAGGGCGCTCCTCCTGCCTCAACCTCTTGAGTGCCAGGATGCTACCACACCCAGCTGAATTTTGTGAAGGTGCAAACAACACACAATGGGAAAAGAACAGTCTTTTCAATAAATAATGCTGGGAAAACAATATCAATATGCAGAAGAGTGAATATCAATAAGAAGAACTCTCACCAACTATAAAAATAAAAATGGGTCAAAGACTAAATATCGGGGGCCCCTGCAGTGAGTCCCCTGCAAGCACACGGTGAAAAGGAAGTGCAAGAGCCACAAAGGAGATGCAGTGTGGACCTGGGAAGACCCGTGACCCGCAGGAAACAATGGGCCACGAGGCAGCCAGAACCTTGGTACTTATTGATCACATTTATACTGAGGAAAATGGTGAGGGGATTATCGATCACTCAGAGGGCAGCGGTGGTCTTACGCTGAGCAGGAACTCATGGGGATGAGGACAACAGGGAGAGCTGGCAGGTTAATAAGTTCTCCTTTCCCCCAGGTGAAACCATTTTGTTTTATTACCACTCGGTTCTCAAGGAATCGGGATGCTTCAGCTGATGCCATCTTGCCCTGGAGCATCAGAGCATCACTGACCTTCGAGGCCTCAACTGAGACCGAGGTGCACCGAGTGAGGTTTCCGCATACTCTAGCTAGCTCCACTGGCACGAGGCGAGGCCTCCGACAAGCCCTAAGCACGATTTAATTATGAAATGAATTTTTCCCAAAAATTATATGGAATGGCCCTCTACAACTAAATATAAGAGCAGTAGTTGGGCATGGCCACTCATGCATATAATCCCAACCCTTCAGGAAGCTGAGACAGAAGAATCACAAGTTTGAGGGGAGTCTGGGCATTCTAGCAAAAGTCTTATCTCAAAATTTTAAAATAAATAAATAAATCAGAGGCATGGTGGTGCACACTTGTAATCCCAGCACTTTCAAGTTTGAGGCAGAAAGATCACTTTGAGTTTGAGGCAAGCCTGGGCTACAGGGGAGTTCAAGGCCAGCTGGAACTACATACCAAGATCTTGTCTCAAAAAATAAATAAATACATACATACATACAAACATACATAGGAAGGGCTGGGGATGTAGCTCAGCATGAAGTCCTTAGTATCAAAACAATTTTTACATACAAAATTACTAAAAGAAAGCATAGAGGCATTGGGGCAGGAAAAGATTTTTTTTTTGGACAAGACCCTCAAAAGCACAGGAAACAAAAGCAAAAACAAGTAAATGATATTATATCAAACAAAAAAAATTTTTTTTGAGACAGGGTCTCACTATGTAGCCCAGACTGGCCTTGAACTTTCAATCCTCCTGCCTCAGCCTCCTGAGTGCTAGACTTACAAGCATGTGCCCCATGCTTGGTCAAATGCTTGCATACAATCAAAGAATCAAAAGAGTGAAGAGATCACATACAGAATGGGAAGAAATAGATGCAAACTATGTATCTGACAAGGGGTTATCACTAGCATGCAAAATGAATTTTAAAAAAAACCTCAATAACAACAACAACAAAACTCAATAATAAAAACTCCAAAGAACCAATTCTAAATTGAGCAATATACCTAAATAGACATTTCTCAAAAGGAGACACACAAATGGCCAACAGATATATGAAAAAATGTTCAGCATCAGTGATCGACAGGGAAGCACAAACCAAAACCATGATGAGATAGCATCTCACTCCATAAGAATGGTTATCAAAAAGACAAAAGATAAGAAATGCTGACAAAGATGTGGAGAGAAGGGAACATCTGCCTGCCTACCGTTGTTGAGAATCTAAATTAGTACAGCTATCATGAAAATTAGTATGGAATTTTCTCAAAAAAAAAACAGTAAAAATAGAACACTATATGATTCAGCAGTCACACTTCTGGGTATATTGAAGAGACACTATTATTCTCATGTTTATTGTGGTACTAAACACAATAGCCAAGATGGAAACAGCCTCAGTGTCCATTGACTGATAGATTTTTAGAATGTGGTACAAGTACACAAAGGAATATTATGCAGCCATAAAAAGAATGAAATTCTTTTTGCAACAACATGGGTGGAACTGAAGGTGATGAGGTTGTGATACCAATCAGGCACAGAACAAGAAGTATCTCACAACCTCACACGTATGTGGAATATAAAGAATTCAGTCTCATAAAAGAGAGGAATGGCGGCTAGGGGAGAACAGATAGAGAGGACAGGGTGAGGTTGGTTGAATAATGGGTACCATGTTACAGGAAGGAGTAAGGAGTGCTAGTACACAGTAGAGTGACTATAGATGATGACCACTGTTACGGTTTATCTGTGGATGTTCCTCCAAGCCTCATGTGATCCTAGGCAGGGCGTTTGATGCCTCCTAGTGGATACTCATCACTGATGAGATTCTAGCTAAATGTGATGTTGGGAGGTGAAGCCCACTTGGAGGTAATGGGCTGGGGGCGTGGTCTGGATGAGTATCTTCCCTCCCTCTTCCTTTGATCTCTCTCTGCTTCCTGTAGCCATGCCCTGAGCTGTTTCTCCTCTGCCACAGCCTCACACATACTAAGCAAGTGTTCTACCACTGAACTACACCTCCAGCCCTTTAAAAATTTTTTTGTTTTATTTTGAGACAGTTTCTTGCTAATTTGCCCAGGCTGGCCTTGACTTGAGCTCTTCCTGCCTCAGCCTCCTGAGTACTTGAGCTATAGGAGTGCACCACTGTGCTCAGTCTTATTGGTCAGTTGTGTTATCTATCAGGGGATATGTCTACTCAAGTCTTTTGCTCATTTTTAATTGTGTATGAATGCTCACAGCTTTTTCATAATAAGTGGAAAGAACCCAAATGTCCATTATCTGATGAACAGATGAACAAAATGTGGCAATCCACACAAGCCATACAGTGTGCCCAAAACGATACATGCTATGACGTGGACGAAGCTGGAAAAATTGTGATAAATAAAAAAAGTCAGGCACAAAAGGATGTTATCATGTTATCCCATTTATATGAAACTTTTTTGTTTTGTTTTGAATCAGAGTCTTGCTTTGTAGTGCAGCCTGGCCTTGAACTCACTATGTAGCCCAGGCTAGCCTCCAACTCATGACAATCCTCCTGCCTCAGCCTCTAAAGTGTTGGGATTACTGTGATAATTCACATAGGAAAATTCCATAAAGCTAACCTCCAGATCACCCCAGGGTGGGGAAAGTGATTAAGAGGAAGTATAATGAAGTCAGTTTGCCCCTGAAAGAACATACGTATGTTAAAAACAATGTATTTGCTAAACCAAGTTCTTTGTATTGTTTACAGTCAGTTACAGATTGAACTCCTTGTTCTAGATTTAGCCAAGAGTCGTGGGTGACTGTGCTAACCAGGATGTGGATTTTTGCTTTAAATTCTGCTTGCTGTAAGGGCTCTGGGCTGTTCTGCCATCTCTCTATGTGGAGCAGGCAGTTCGGCTGCCGGGTTCAGCTAATAAAAGCCCTTCTAAATTTACAGTTGGGCAGCCAGGTGTGGTGGCGCACACCTTTAATTCCAGCACTCAGGAGGCTTAGGTAGGAGGAGCATTGTGAGTTTGAGGCCAGCTTGGGCTACAACGCAAGCACAAGGCCGGTCTGAGCTACATAGTGCAACCCTGCCTCAAAAAACTAGGGCTGGGAGTTTGGCTCAGTGGCTTAAGCGCCTGTCTGGCAGGCGCAAGGTTGTGAGTTTGATTCCTGGTCCCACAAAAAATAAAATAAAATAAAAAAATAAAGTTACAATTGGCTGCTTGGTCTCCTATGCTGGTTTTGAACCTTAACAATTACAGGAAGGTGCCACAATGCCCAACAATATACAATATTTATCATAGTCAAATCTATAGTGACAGGAAGTAGAGAAATGGATTGCAAGAGGGAGGAGGGAATGGGAAGTGACTGCGAATGGGTATGGGAATTCTTCCTGTGTAATGAAAGCATTCTGAAATTAGTGCTCGTAGCTGCACAACTATCATCCTGTTCAAATAATGAGTGTGGCTCCTGTCTCCCACCCGGACTTGGCTGTGCACACAGGGAGCCTGGACTCAGTGGTGCGTAGGCCATGAAAGAGATAGGGAGATTGTGGCAGGGGCGGCTGCAGTGAAGATGGAGGAGGACTGGCCAGAGCTCCAGGATGGTGGGGAGGGCAGGTATAGCAGTGATACAGTAAAACAAAGGCCAAGGGCCAGGCGTGGTTGAAAAGTAGAGTACTGATATCACTGCAACTGCCAGTGACAGTCTAGAGTTCTGGACTGCTGCTATGGGTTAGATTCAAAATGTCCCCCAGTGCTGGTCGCGGTGGCACATCTGTAATCCCAGCACCCAGGAGGCTGAGGCAGGAGGACCGCTGTGAGTTCGAGGCCAGTCTGGGCTACATAGTGGGTTCAAGGCCAGCCTGAACAGCATAGTGAGACCCCGTCTCAAAAACCTAAAAAATAAGCCGGGCGTGGTGGTGCACGCCTTTAATCCCAGCACTAGGGAGGCTGAGGTAGGCAGAGCGTTTTGAGTTCGAGGCCGGCTTGGGCTACAACGCGAGCGCAAATCCGGCCTGAGCTACATAATGCGACCCTGCCTCAAAAAACCAGGGCCGGGAGTTTGGCTCAGTGCCTTAAGCGCCTGCCCTGGCAGGTGCAAGGTTGTGAGTTCAAACCCGGTGCCGCAAAAAAAAAAAAAAAAACCTAAAAAATAAAATAGTCCCCCAAAGCTTCAAGCACTCATAGTTGAGGTTTTTGGAAGGTGACTGCATTATGGGGGTTTATAGCTGACGTGGTGTCAGGAGGTAGGGTCTCCGTCACTGGGGTTGCAGCCTGGAGAGATTTCTCTCTCTGCCTAGCTCCTCCTTTCGGCCTCTGCACTCATCTCCCCGGCCCTATTCCTCCGCCAGACACTTCTGCCATGCTGCCCTGTCTCGGAGCAGCCAAGGTAGACTTGCAAACTGTGAGCTAAAATAAAAAATGTTCAACATCATTGGTCATCCGAGAAATGCAAATTAAAACAACACTGAGACTCCACCTCACCCCAGAAAAAATGGCTGTTATCAAGAAATTAACCATTAACAAATGCTGGAGGGGCTGTGGGGAAAAAGGAACCTTCTCCACTGTTGGTGGGCGTGCAGACTGGTGTAACCACTATGGAAATTAGTGTGGAGATTCCTCACATAAATAGGATTAGAGGTCCCATTCGACCCAGCTATTTCCCTTCTGAGTATTTACCCACAAGAATTAAAAACATCATACCACAGTGATATATGTGAATCCATGTTTATAGCAACACAATCTGTAATAGCTAGATCTCAGAAATGATCCAAATGCCGATCAACAGAGGAATGGATAAAAATTAAAAATGTATTTTATACAATGGAGTACTACTCAGTTACAAAGAAGGATAAACCCAAGGTTTTCATAAGTAAGTGGATGCAACTTGTGACCATACTCATAAGTGAAATAAATCAGATTCACATGTGTAAACACCATATAGTCTCCCTAGTATAAGAAACTGAAAGAGTAAATAAAATCCAAAAGGTAGATATTGTGATAGAGAAGGAAATTGCTCAAAAGGAAAGAATAACTGGGATAGGGGAAAGGAGAAAAGAAGGAAAGGAAAAGAAAAAAATATGAATATGTATATATACATATATATATATATATATATATATACACACACACACACACACACACACAAGATAGCTAAGATAATTGTACTGCTAATTCTATTGTATAAGTACAAGGAAAGGAACAGTTAGTACTCATATTATTTGATCAGTTTTGCATGCCTATATCTGGTAATCTGAGCAGCCCTTTTGAAGATAACAATATGCAATATAACAACCATTGTTAAATTCCTACCATCTTGTCTTGAAATTCTAAATTGCTATTGTCTTGGGGTTTTGGTGTCACTTGCTTGTTTCTTTTGTCTTTTTTTATTTTTCTGGGTTTTTTCTCTTTAAAATAAAAATTAAAAATAAATAAATAAATAAACATCTCCTCCTTTGCATTGTGGATATCAGGCACATAGTTTGTCCCAGCAACAAGAAGAGATTTCTCAGAAAAATAACCACTGGATTCCTGTTTAAAAAGCCTCAAGCAAGACTGAACCTCCCCAAACTGCAACGAAACTATCTAGATTGACCTAGGGATTATGCAATATAGTAAATTGAGATGATTATTCCCAAGACTGCCCAAGGGAGGAGATTTAGCTCAGTGGTTCAGGTGCTTGCCTGGTAAGTGCAAGGTCGTGAGTTCAATCTCCAACATCAAAAAAAAAAAAAAAAAAAAAAAAAAAGACTGCCCAGTTTAGAGAATGAGAACTCCTTGTGTATGGTGACTTAGTGATGCATCCTAACCTGTGTTTAAACTCTGGCTCCACATAAACTGTACAATCTTAAGCAATTGAATCTCTCCTGCTTCCCCTTTCTCTATGAGAGGGGAATGGTAATAGTCCCTGCTTTACAGGACTGGATTAAATGAGTTAATTTATGCAAAACACCTGAAGAAGTATCTATTGTAATCCCAGCATTTGGGAGGCTGAGACAGGAGAATCGCTGTGAATTTGAGACCAGCCTGAACTACATAGCAAGACCCTGTCTCAAAAAACAACAAAACAAAAGTCAGTATCCATGCCCAGGCTCTTTTACATGGTAGTTTGGGCCACTAAGCCTAGGAGTCCTCTGACATATAAAAAGCTGTGGGAAATAAAAGGCTCTGTACCTCGATGGGCTTCCGGTCCCTCGCCTCTGCCCCTCAGTACCATCTAAAGAAGAACGTTAGCATTCCTGCACCCTGTCTTCTTCCTGGGCCCCACCACTGTTCCCCCTCTATTAATTCATGTGGTGCATTTGTTGGAACTGTTAGCTAAAGTTCATAATTTACATTAGGCTTTGCTCTCTATGGTTTACATTCTGTGGGTTTGTTTGTTTGTTTTTCTAGTGCTGGGACTTCAACCCCGGGGCAGTTCATGCTAGGTAAGCATTCTACCACTGAGCTACATCCTCAGCCTTTAAAAAATATTATTCTGAGGCAGGGTCTCACTGAGTTGTCCAGGCTGGCCTTGAACTTGGTCCTCCTGCCTCAGCTTCCCCAGTAGCTGGGATCACAGTGCATACCGCCGTGCCCAGTTCATTCTACGAGTTTTGACGAGTGTAATGACGTTCAGTCACCATTCTAGTAGCATACGTAGCAGTTGCACTGCCCTACAAAATCCCGTGTGCTTCACTAATACCCTTCTTCCCAGCCTGAACCCTGCAACTAGTGATCCTTTTGTTGTCTTCTCAGTTTTGCTTTTTTCACAATTTCATAGAGTGGGGATTACAGGTCAGGGAGACTTTTCAGGCTGGCTTCTTTCCCCTCCAGTATGTGTCACGGTTCCTCCATGGCTTTTCATGGCTTGATAGCTCATTTCTTTTAACTACTGCATAGTATTCTAACGTGTAGATGGATGACCGTATACATTCAGCTACTGAAGGATCTTTTCCCTACTTCCGGGTTTTTGCAGTTATGAGTAAAGTTGCTAGAAACATTTGAGTGTAGTTTTTTTGTGTAGACACAGATTTTCAACTCTTTTAGATAAATAAAGCAGCATGATTGTTGGAATATAAGGTAAAAGTATGTTTAGTTTTGTAAGAAACTGTTAAACTGTCTTTCAAAGAAAAGATTTAGGTCTATCATTTCATTGTGTGTTCTATATCTCAGAGCTTTTTAATGACTTTTTGTATCTTTTATATTCTTTTGATAATTTGGGGTTTCTTCTCTTTCTTTTTAGTTGATTTTTTAAGTTGATATTTTTGTAGTGAAATATTTTAATTCCTTTCTCATTTTCCTTTGTGTATACTTTACACAGATTTTCCTTTGTGTATACTTTACAGAGATTTCCTTTGTGGTCACCAAGGGGTTTATATTTAACTACCTAAAATTATAATGTTCTAATTTAGATTTATACCAGCTCAACTTCCGTAACATACAAAACATATGTGCCTTTACCTCCATCCCTACATCTTTTGATTATTGATGTCCCAAAATTACAGCTTTGTAAATAGTTCCCGAAATAAAAAGTAATGGTTCTTTTTTTAAATGCATTTGTCTTCTGAATTATGTAGAAAACAAAAAGTAGAGTTATAAAACTTTATTAAAATAATGCCAATTTTAGCTGGGCATGGTGATACATGCCAGGAATCTGGGAGCTTGAGGCAGGAGGATCACCGAGAGTTTGAGGCCAGCCTCGGCTACATAGTGAGTTCAAGCCCAGCTCAGCTTGAACCTGAACTACATAGTAAGACCCTGCCTCAGAAAACAAAACAAAACAAAACAAGCTAACTTTTATAACTGCCTATGCAGTTATCTTTATTTAGATCTTTATTTCTTCAGATAACTTCAAATTACTATCTGGTATTATCTTGTTTTACCATAAAGAACTACCTTGAAAATTTCTTCTTTTATATTTTTAATATCCCTTGAGTATTTTTTTTTCTTTTTTTCTCTTTCTCTTTCTTTCTTTCTGTCTGTCTTTCTTTCTTTCTTTCTTTCTTTCTTGTTTTTTGAGACAGGATCTTACTGGCTGGTCTTAAACTCACTATGTAGCACAGGCTGGCCTCAAACTCATGACACCCGATCCTCCTACCTCAGCATCCCGAGTGCTGGGATTATAGGTGTGTATCACAACACCTGGCCAGACTGGTGCTTTCAAATCATTGACTTGTAAAGTTACTGATGTGGTTGAATCAATATCTACCATATTGGTTACTGCTTTCAACCCACTGTCCTGGTCTCTTTTATTTTTATTTTTTCCACTCTTCGATGATTTGAATGTTCTCACCAAACCTTATACTGATTTTCTTTTTCTTATGTTGAAACTGAATCCTCCTTGTGAGGCAGTACGGAGTGGGACTGGGTGGGACCTTTTGGAGATGATTGACTCTAATTGAATTAATGGGTTAATGGGTTACTGGGTCATCTCAAGAGTGAATTTGTGATAGAATCCAGCCGGCTGTCTCTTGTATGCACCCTCCTGGCCGTGACATGCCCTGCGCCACACCTTTGCACTCTCAGTCTCTACCTGCAGAGCTGGCTCCTCACCCTCCCCTCCCAGCCTTCAAAACCATAAACTGGATAAACACATATTCTTCATAACTTTCCTAGTCTGTCATGTGAAGTGGTAGCAATAAAAATACAGATTCGCTCTTTTCTGCCCTCTCTACTTGTAATTAAGCATATATGTGGTCCTATTTTCTCTCCTCTGTTATAATATCAATTTTAGTTTTCATAAAAACTTTTTTTTTTTTTGGTACCAGGGATTGAACTCACAACCTCACATTTGCTAGGCAGGTGTTTATGCTGCTGAGCTAAATCCCTGGCCCTTCATAAAAACTTTTTAAAAATCAGGTTCAGTGACACACATATGTAATACAAGCTACTCAGGAGGCTGAGGCAGGAGGATTGCATGTTCAAGGCAAACCTGGGTCATTTAGTAAGACCTTATCTAAAAAAAAAAAAAAAAGGACTGGGGATGTAGTCAGGCAGGAGATAACCAAGGACATGTCTGGAGGAAGAAGGGAGGACCTACTGCAGAGCCTGATTTCTGGTCTAGATCCATGTTATGAGTTCAACAGTTAGCCCAGCATCAGGTTATTGAGGTCTAAATACTGTACACTAGGAGAAACTAACCAGTTACTTTCTAACTGCTGAGAAACAATACAGGACACACACAAATTAAAGGAGGAGAGATTTATTTTGGCTCACAGGTTGTAGAGGCTTCAGCCCACAGTTCACTGGCTCCAAGGCAGGTAGCACAACAGAGGTGAAACAGTTCATGGCAGGCTGGCAGGAAGCAGACAGAGATCAAGGGAGGAGGAGGGAGACAGCCCCTTCCAGGCCACGCACCCAGTGGCCCACCTCCTCCCACCTGGCTTCACCTCCCAACATCACATTTAGCTCTAAACTCATCAGTGAACTGACCCACTGCTAAGTATCATGTCCCCACTCCCAGAAGTGCCACCTATGAGCACATGATGCTTTGGAGAGACATCCAGGTATAAACTTAATACCAGGTAATCAGTTTATATACAGTAAGTCTCCAGACATCCCCCCGGTGGCCTTCAGCACCCCTTGACTAATCCCAGCCCTATTTACCATGTCACTGACAATGTAGTTCACACACATGCACACACAGAGACACTAAGGCACACACACACACCCCTCCTGGGTTTTGGACACCATGACAGTTCCTCCAAGAGCCATAAAAAATCAAAAACTCAGCTGAGCATGGCGGTGCACACCTGTACTCCCTGCTTTTCTTTGTCACCCATGAACAATCTTTTCGCCCTCTGTCTGCCTGCACCCAGGTATAATAAACCCCCTGCCGTGTTGCCTCCACACAGGCCTGCTTGAGTAGTCGCTGGCAGTATCTAACTCATGCCATTCATTATTTCTGG
Organism: Dasyprocta punctata; assembly: GCA_004363535.1. Taxonomy (NCBI): domain Eukaryota; kingdom Metazoa; phylum Chordata; class Mammalia; order Rodentia; family Dasyproctidae; genus Dasyprocta; species Dasyprocta punctata. The sequence goes on along the minus strand of RJWM01003263.1, from coordinate 37,443 downwards.
TGCTGAAATCCAGGAGGGAAAAGTCCTTTCTGGAGAACCTGAAGCTCTCTCCCAAATCTCCTCCCCAGTTGAGACCACCCAGGAACATCTGTTCCTCAGACCTCAACTGCTACATCTTCTGTTGTGCCAGACCTCACTGAGCATGTCAGATCAGGTAAACCTCCCCATCTCTCTCTCACCTCTCTCTCTTCCCTTTTTCTTGTCTGGCTTTTTTTTTTTTTTTGTACCAGGAATTGAACTCATGACCTTGTGCTTGCCAAGCAAGCACGGTACCACTGAGCTAAATCCCTGCCCCTTGTCTTTTTGTTGTTGTTGTTGTTATTTTGGTTTTTTGTTTGTTTGTCTTGAGACAGGGTCCTGCTATGCAGTTCAGGCTGGCCTTGAACTCAGTATGTAGCCCAGGCTGGCCTCAAGCTTGAAGTGATCCTCCTGCCTCAGCCTCCCAAATCCTGGGATTACAGGTGTGTGCCTTTTATCGTCTCTCCATAGAGTTATCCTACTTTTTGTGCTCTTGAACTTCAGCATTGGTCTCAAAAAGCACTCTCAGGAACACTGTTTCCTTTGGTGTCTGGCTGACAGCAGAGACCACCTTGGTCATTCAATCACATTTTATGGCTCTGGGTCCAGACTGGGGATGTCCATGAGAAACCCTGCCAGTCTTCCACATCTCTTTTTACGTACTCAAATGGGGAAACTTACACTTCCTCATCCCCTATGGCCTGTTTCCTACAAAACCTCAAACCTCTCTGTCTGAAGCCCAAACACCTGATATTTTCTGTAACACAGCATGACCACAGTACTAGCTGGACAGCAGCTCTCAGTGACCAGAGAATGGTATGTTCAGTGTCTCCATTTTAAGAGATCTAGATAATTATTGCTGTAGGCTGGGGAAGTGGTCTGAGGTAGCTTATGTTCAGGTATTTCTTATTCTCCAACATTTTCCTACTCTGTGGTCTTCATGCGATGCCTCTGAAATTCTCCTCCTTTCCCTTCCATCTGCACCCTCTCTGATTCCCTCTGTAGCAGAAAATGCCCACCAACTCCCAGCCAGTATACTTCAATTTCTGTTAGTTGCCCAGGCAACAGTTCCTGTTACCATTCCTGTTATTTCTGCTTCTTAGAAATGGCTGGCCACTCTGATACACAGCTGGTCACTATGATGCATATTATAAGAACCAATCAAAGACAACCAAGTAATCTCCCTTCTTGCTTGCAAATCCCATAAAACTCTCCCTTCCTGAGACTTCAGGGCCTGACATTTTTACAAGGATTGATTCCTTGTCAGCATCCATCAGTGTAAATAAATCTGCCTCCAAATCCTGCATGTCATTTCAGTGTTTCTGTTTGCTGTAGCACCTCAAATGCTGATTCCCCATTAACAAAAGACCCTGCCAATCTCCCTTTCCCCTGGTGGCCTTCTGCACCCTGAGCTGGACAGCCTCCGGGGCTCCCTGCTTCCTCTCCCCCAGCTGAGCCTCCTGCTGCAGCTGCTCGGCGGCGGCTTCCTCCCCTCCTGAAGGGCCCCTGCCGATTCAGCGCCTAGTCCACCCATCTGCCTGCTGCCTCCCTCTGAATCTAAATCCCCTCCCTATGCTCCTTCCCACCCAACTCCATCTCACATTCAGCCAAGACTGCAGTTCAGTGTCTCTTCCTCATCCCCTGCTCCTCAGTTTCTGCTCTATGAGGTGGCAGGAGCAGAGGGAATTATCTGAGTCCATGTTCCCTTCTCCTTCTCTGATCTATCTCCAACCAGTCAATGTCTGGGTTTGTTTCTCACAGATCCTATCAGATACATTCAAGAATTGCAATACTTCACCCTGTCTTACGATCTCACTTGGGATGATTCAAATGTTAGTCTTTCCTCAATCCTTTTGCCCAAGGAACGAGAATGTGTTTGGACTTTGGCCCAGGCTTCCAAGGATGACCGCAGATGCCTTGAACCTAACCTTCGAAGGGTACTGCAGCCTTTCCCCAAGCCAACCCAAACCGGAATTCTAACCAACCACATGAGCATGGGCAACCCCTTCCCCACTTGAAGGAGCCAAAACTATATGGTTGCTTGTTTAATTGAAGGGTTCCACAAGGTGGCACGCAGGGCAGTCAACTATAACAGGCTTAAGGAAGTTGCTCAAACAAAAGATGAAAACCCAGTTCAGTTTATGGCCACCCTCAGACATTACAAGGCCTTAGATTTTAAAGATGCATTCCATTACTCAATCAACTCCAGATATTTTTTAAAAATGCTTCAGTTATGAGCCGGGCATGGTGGCACACGCCTATAATTCCGGTACTTAGGAGGCTGAGGTAGGAGGATCATTGCAAGTTTGAGACCAGCCTGGGCTACAAAGTGAGCTCAAGGCCAGCCTGAACTGCATAGTGAGACCCTGCCTCAAAAAGACAAAGAAAAAGAAAAAAAGCTTCAGAAACTGGAGGTTCCCCCTCAGATCTCACAACAGGAACTGATAAGTTGCAAGGTTTTTAATATTAGGAATGAATTTGCCCGTAAACAGCACATTTCTGAGTTTCAGCTGTTTGCCTCCACCATAAGAAACCCATAGCCACAGGCCAGACTAAAGTCCCAGCCAACAGGCAAGGGTGCCTCCAAGGCTCCCAACCCAAGGGGAGAGCTCTGGGGCCATGCTTCAGATGCCAGCAGCTTGGCCATTGGGCTAAGGAATGCCTGCAGCCCAGGATTCCTTCAGAGCCATGGCCCACCTGTGGGGGCCTCACTGGAGTCAGACTGCTGCATGCTAGCATCCTCCTCTAGCGTCTGCTCCCAGGGCCTCCCGCGGGGTGGCTCTCGCCCAGACCTTTTCAGATTGCTGACAGATGACTGGTGACTCCCAGAGGCTCTGGAGGCCCCTGGGACCATCTCAGATGCTGAGCTGTGAGTAACTCTTGTGGTGGAGAGTAAGTCCACTTCATTTGTAATCAATACTGGGGCAACTCACTCCACCTTGCCTTTTTTTAAGAACCAGTTTCCTTGGTCCCCATCTACTATTCTGGGTATTGATGGCAAAGTCTCCAGGGCTTCTGAACTCTACCAGTTGATGTCAGTTAAGTCAACAGTTTTTCACCCACTCTTTTCTGACTGTTCCTACCTGCCCCATTTGCCTCCTTGGGTGAGATATACTAACAAAATTGTCTTCCACTCTGACCATTCCCAGCATTCATTGTGCTTTTCTCTCTACTCTCTTCTCCCCATCTCAGGTCTCACCCAAAGCCCCCAGTGCCTCCCCAGATCTAAACCCTAGGATCTGGGATGCATCCTTCCCTTCCCTGTCACTCATTCAAACACCTCTCTCCAACCCACTAAAGCCAGATCACCCTTACCCCTCTCACCACTGTTGGAGACCACTACAAAGTGGCTCTGAGCAGGATTTAAAATTAACTAATTGGCTTTCTGTTTATCTGTGAGCCTGTCCAAGGCCTAGGCCCCTTGCCTGGCGATACGAGCTGACTCATAGTAAATGAACCTCTATGGATCACTGGTCCTGGCAGAGGTCTGTAGTGACCGGTGAGGCCAGAGATACCTCAAAGGGCAAGATAAGGTCACCGCTGAGGATGCCTGGCACAGACTCAATTAAATAGATAGAGACTGCAGCTGCAGACATTACATACCTGCACACGTCTCTTCCCACCAAAAATGTCATCATGGAGATAAGACAGTTCTCCTTAATTGGCACAATTTACTACTTGGAGAAGTCTTTGAAGTGACTCCCAAGGTCTTGCTCATTTCCTGCACTTTTCTCAGTATTCCCTCTCTGTTTGCGATGAAAATAAATATGGGAGCCGAGAGAGGCTCTTTGTCTTAGCTCTCATGACAGCCTCAGAGTCAAGAACTCTGTAAGGGCTTTGATCCTCCTGGAGCCCTAAAATCATACCACTTATCTCATTTATTTAAGCCTTTGCCATGTACTCATTCGGGAGATTGGGGTTCTAGGCTGGGTCCCCGATACACCACCAGTACTCTGGCCCCAATCAAGCCCTCAGGGGACTAAAACTGATTCTCACTCACTGGATCCAACACAGTCTTTTGGTCCCTACCAACTCTACCTATAACACTTCAGTTTTCCCTGTCTCAAAAACAGATGGCACTAACAGATTGGTACAAGATCTCCACGTTGGTGGTACACGCCTTTAATCCCACACTTGGGAGGCTGAGGTAGGAGGAGCATTGTGAGTTCGAGGCCGGCTTGGGCTACAACGCGAATGCAAGGCCAGCCTGAGCTACACAGTGCGACCCTGCCTCAAAAAACCAGGGCTGGGAGTTTGGCTCAGTGGCTTAAGCACCTACCCTGACAGGTGCAAGGTTGTGAGTTCAAATTCCGGTGCCGCAAAAAAAAAAAAAAAAAAATCTCCACGTTATTAACCAGATAGTCCTTCCTATACATTCTGTGCCTAACCCATATGCACTTTTATCTTCTATCCCTCCTTCTACTGCCCATTATTCAGTCCTAAATTTAAAGGATGATTTCTTTACTATTCCTTTGAACCCGTCTTTGTCTTTACTTGGACAGACCCTGCAACAGTTGACCTGGACTGTTTTGCCACAGGGCTTCTGAATGAGCCCCACTATTTCGGTCAGGCCCTTGTCCATGACTTACTCTCTTTCCACCCATCCATCTCTTGCCTCATACAATATGTAAACGATCTCCTTCTCGTCAGCCCCTCTTATAATCCTCCAGGTAGGACACCCTCCTGCCCTTACAGCACCTAGACAAGAAAGGCTACTGTGTGTCCCAAGGCCCAAATCTTCTCTCCGTCTGTCACCTATCTGGGAGTTATCCTTCATGAACACACTTGAGCTCTTCCTCCCTACCATGTCTGATTAATTTCTCAGATCCTAATCACCACCACGAAATGGCAGCTTCTTACCTTTCTGGGGATTGTGGGGTACTTTCACCTCTGGGTTTCTGGCTTTGCTCTCCTTGCCAAGCCTCTATACAAACTCACAAAAGGGGACCCAGCTGAGTCTTTAGATCAAAAAAACTTTCCTCGCTTCTCCTTTCAGACCCTAAAAAAGTTCTAAAAACAGCTCCAGCCCTTGCCTTACTCAACCTTTCTGTCTATACACCACAGAACATGGAGGTTGTGTAGCCACCATCCTGACCCAGGGGCCAAGCCCATGTATGGCTGCTTTCCTGTCCAAACAACTTGATTCCACCATTTTGGATCGGCTACGCTGCCTATGGGCAACTATTGCTGTGGCCCTAATGCTTAGAGAAGCTCTAACAATCACCAAACAGGTGCTGCTTATGCAGTGCTCCTTCCATACTTGCAGAGTCCTGTATTCTCATCACACCTCTCTCATCTCCTGCCTGCTCCTTGTCTCTTACAGTTATATGTACTCTTCGTAGAAACTCCCATGGTGACTATTGCTTCGCGTCCTGGCTTCACCCCCACTTCTCATCTTATACCCACCCTGTCTCTCTTGGAGGTACCAGACTCACATGCCTGCATGTCCCTAACCCACTTGACAAACTTGCCTTTTCCTCACATCTGCTTTCCCATTGTCTACCTCTGATCACATATGATTTATCGATGGGAGTTCCTGTAAGGTTTCCAACACTTTGCCCACTAAGAGAGAATATGCAGTTGTCTCTCATGACTCTGTTATAGAAGCTGCAGTTCTCCCTCCATCCACCATCTCATAACAGGCTGAACTGACTGCTCTGACACATGCTCTTATACTGGCCAAGGGCCTAATTAGCATCCATAGAAATTCCAAGTATGCATTTCCTATACTTCCAATCATGCTGCCACATGGGCAGAGAGAGGATTTCTCACCTCTCCAGGGTTCCCAATCACCAATGCCCCATACATTGAAGGCCTTCTCCAGGCAGCTCTTCTGCCAACATGGGTGGCTGTGCCTCACTTCAGAGGACACCAGAAATGCCTTTGCAGATGCAACTACAAAAGAGGCAGCTAATTTCTCTCTCCACTCTACAAAGGGCCAGTACTTCGCGCTTTCCTGCTGCACCCCTGCATATTCCCTCTCCTCAAGACTAGCACTGCTTAATGCTCTGTCTGCCAGGTAACTATACCACAGGGTTTCCTGAGGCCCCCTCTTTTCCCCACACATCAAGCACAAGGTTTCTCTCCAATTTAGGACTGGCAGATTGACTTCACCTATATGCCATGGGTTCAAAAGTTAACGTATTTTCTGGTCTGGGTCAACACCTTCACTAGGTGGTTTAGGCCTAGAAAAAACCTCAGCAGTGAATTTCCTCCTAACCAATACCATCCAAATGCTTTGGCCTCCCCCCTCCATTCAATCGGATAATGGCCCAGCTTTTGTGAGCCAGATTACTCAGCAGGTGTCCAAATCACTTTGCATACAATGGAAACTTCATACTCCTTACTGGCCTCAGTCATCCGGGAAGGCAGAATGGGCCAATTGGCCTCCTTAAGGTCCACCTTACTAAGCTCAAACTCCAGCTCCATAAATATGGGGTCTCCCTGCTTCTGACCACTCTCCTTTGCATTTGAGCAATGCCCAGGAAACCTACAGGATCCCACCCATCTGAACTTCTATAAGGCTGTACCTTTCTTGCTCAGTCCACATCTCAGCCCAGAATCCAACCTCATTGGAGATTATGTTCCTGTCCTACAGTAGGTTCTAAAAGACATAAGATGTGCTGCCAATCTTCTGCCTTTTCCTAACATTCAACCACAGAAAGATGGTTTGGCTAATAAATGAGTTTTAATCAAAAACTGAAACCCTCAGTCCCTTCAGCTCAAGTGGAGCAGACCCTTCCTGATTATCTACAGCATTCTGACCACCGTCCACCTGCGAGATCTTCCCCAGTGGATTCATCACTCTCAATAAAGCTGACTGAACCTTTCTTGTGGAAATTGCAAGTAATCTCACCCACTCCTCTCAAACTCCCTTGAATCCTAGAGGGTCCCAAAGAGGCTGATGACAGATAAGACAAACCTAAAACACCCTCCATTTCTACTATGCCTCTTTTTGGAGGGTTCTATGCTCCATTCTGTTGGTGCTGCAACTCAGCTGTTTCTTGTCTCCAGGGGTGGAACCACTTCGTATGCTTGCACACGCCTTAGCTGCTGTGATCTTCCTATTTCCACAGCACCCTTCCTCCAGTTTGCCCACCAATGCCCAACTATCTGTACAGGACAGTACAGCTAACCCACTCATTGCTCAGTCTGTCTAACCCCTCTCTGGCCAAGGACGGTTGGCTCTGTGTCTCCATGTCCCCTGCCACTCATGAGGCCACACCCATTCCACTACAGCTATAGGCTTGTACCAATCTTACCTATCATCCCCAGACAGAAGAGGGATCCCCACTTACCCATACCAGCCTCCAAGAGACATGGCCTTCTTTTTCTCTTTGGAGTTTTTCCCTCACTGATGTTATACGAAACAGAAACACACTGGCCCGAACAGCCTAGCTTTTACAAACTCACCTTACAGGCCTCACTTCCTATAAAAACACAGGTAAACCCATGGATGGCCCAAAAACCACAAACACTGATTTGGCTTTCCAAGATCCCCTCTGTATTCAGCACGATGTGTCTTTTGGGTCACAGCTCGGACACCTCTCTCCCCACCAGTGTAATTTCACGTTAGTCCTGCCAGCCTGCACAGATCCTGTCGGTCACCAATAACTCAACTCCGCCCATTTAGTTAACCTGCTCGCTTCTCAGCCCCTGCCCAGCTTGTCACCGCTCCGTCACTTAACAAACATGCTGGCTTCTGTAACGGCGATCATCTCTCATGTGCAAATATGTATCCACGGAACACAGCGCTCAGACCCCTGCCCACTCCGTCTCCTCACACCCACCTCCGATGATTGGTTAATGACAGAACCTAAGAAGTTTTCCCCTCACTGCGAAAACCTGACCCTGGGTGCCCACCAAATTCCTGAACTCAGAGGGCCTTTTCAGCCACTCATGGGTGCTGTCCTGCCGGGTACAGGAAGTGTTTGGGATAATGAGGACAAAAGGCTTAAACATCTTTTTGGCATCCATAATCAATTCTGTTTACCAAGTCAAGGGGTTTTCTTTCTCTGTGGGACCTCCACCTATCTATGCCTCCCCACCAACCGGACAGAAACTGTATGCTGACATATCTTACCCCAAAAATAGACATCGCCCCAGGAAACCAGAGCCTGTCACAGTGAAGGCCCAAGTTCAACAACATAGGGCCACTCAACTGAGTCCTCTCCTTGCTTGGCTTGGGGATCACAGCTGCAGTGGGACTGGGGATAGCTGCCCTCCCAGCCTCTCTCTCTCCCTGTCACTCCTCGTCTCAGGACTTGTCACAAAGCCTCGAAGGGATAGCTAAGGCCACTGTCACCTTTCAAACCCAGACTGATTCTCTGATATCAGTAACCCTCCAGAACTGGAGAGGCCTAGATCTCTTAAGAGATGAAAAGGGCATGCCTTTAATCCCAGCACTCGGGAGGCAGAGACAGGAAGGTCATGGTGAGTTTGAGACCAGCCTGGGCTACAAAGTGAGTTCAAGGCCAGCCCGAACTGCATAGTGAGACCCTGTCTCAAAAAATAGGGCCGGGGATTTAGCTCAGTGGCCTAAGCACCTGCCTGGTAGGTATGAGGTTGTGAGTTCGAGCCCTGGTACCAAAAAAACAAACAAAAAAGAGATGAAAAAAGGGCAGCCTATGCATCTTCCTAGGAAGGAATGCTGCATTTACACAAATCAACCAGGCATAGTGAGAGATGCAGCAAAAAGACTTACTAAAAAGATCTCAGAAACCAGACAATATATGTGTGATTCCTGGACTGAGGTCTGGGGCTGGTATCATGGCTCCTCCCCCTAGCAGGGCCTCTGGTCTGAATCATATTCCTTCTCCTTTTGGGCCCTGTCTTCTCAGACTCCTGTCACAGTTCTCATAGAACCGTATGCATTCAAACAATCACTAATCAGCAAATGTTTTTTCTCTTCACCTTGGTTAAAAAATGGTTCCTCAAGACTTTTCTTCCCACTAGGTTGTCCATGCCCTTATGTCACGCATGAAGTGGCCATGAGAAACAATACCCATCTCCCTGTCTCCTCTCCTCCTCCCTTTTCTGTTTTTCTATAATAACAAAAACATGGGGCTGTCAGGCTTGCCCAGGTCTCCACTTTCCCAGCACTCCTCTCCATTTTCAGTAAACTACTGAAAGCTGTGCTCATCGGCAAACAGCAGGAAACCATAGAACAAGTCAAGTTATCCTCGGCCAAATGGGACAGATGTCACAGAGAAGAGATAAGGCAGGATAGGAGACCTCCTTGGCCCCAAAACATCTGATAACCTCTATTCGTCTGCACCAAATGATCTGAGAACTTTGGTCACTGATGTCTGCTCAGACCCCTCACATGATGCCCCTCTCCTGATTTTCTCACAGGACCTCCTGCCCTCCAGGCCCTGTAAAAAGCCCTGCTTTTCCTTGTTCCCCATGAGTGGTCCTTTCACCCCGTCTGCCTGCGCCCAGGTGTAATAAACCTCCTGCCACATTGCCTCCACACACGCCTGCTCAAGTGGTCTCTGGTGATATCTAACTCGTGCTGTTCCTTATACCTGTGTCAAAATCAATTTTTAAAAATTAGAAAGGGCTGGGCTTGTTGCTTAGTGCAGACTCTAGGTTCAATTCCCAGTATAAGAGACAGAGACAGAGAGACAGAGAGACAGAGACGGGGGTGGGCCAGGGTTCTTTGGGTGTATTTTCAAATGAGCTACTTTTCCACTTCTGAAAACACTAAGTAAATCTTCAATCCCCACTGTGCGAACCTGACTGGGCTGCTGCAAATAAAACACAACAATGGCAGCACCCTGTAGGCTGAGGCCCATGGAATTAACTTTTGAGTTTGTCCACACAGAACTTCCAGAAATTCAATTACAGTTTAAGCTTTCCTATCTTGGTACTGGCTCCAGTGGTGAGTTCCAATTGTCAGCCTTCTGCTCCTGGTAAACTATTATAATTTTCTATATCCGCCTGCCTGTCTTTCCAGTTTTAAAGACAGAAGCTTACATTAGGATTTCAGTTCTCTGATGCATGTACAGAGTTGTTGGTTTCTTAATTTTCTCAGACTCCTCTTTGTCTTTCTTCCCTTCTTCCTTCCACATCTCCAGTGCCTGGCAATTTTTTTTTTTTTTTGAGACAGGGTCTCACTATGCAGTTCAGGCTGGCCTTGAGCTCACTCTGTAACCCAAGCTGGTCATGAACTCACAAGGATCCTCCTGCCTCAGCCTCCCTAGTACTGGGATTACAGGCATGCACCACCATGCCTAGGCTCCCTGTAAGTGTGAGGGTGCTGACTTCCAAGTTTCTTACATGCCAGGTTAGAAAAACCTCAACTCCTTCTTTGAAGTTTGTGAAGGGAGCAGGATTTTCAGGCAAGGAATATTTGCCAAGAGCCAACTGGTCTCCTGTCAAGTCTAGGCTACACGTCCAGACCAAAGGCCTTGGAGGTAGAGGCATCAGAGTAATGCAGGTACCTCCCCAATTCCAGAAGCAGCAGGATCCCCTTGGGGCAGTCAGAAGCCTTTCCTCTAAACTGTGTAGGCTTCTACCCTAACACTTCTGTCAGCAGTTAGGACTGTCTCTCTCGCCTCTTGATCATCAGGTAAAAGCCAGAAGTCTAATTCTAGAACTGGGTCCAAGAGAGAATAATTTAGAAATTATTTCTAAAAGTTCTTAAAATGAGATATACCATAGCCCAAGCAGGGGTCTGAGGATCAGAGGAAAAGTAAGAAATAAGAGCAGCCAAGAGGAGGAGGCTTGGCCTGTCCCCCAGGAGCCACACAGGTGGATGGGGTCTAGGACAGTGTGGATCCTTGCAAATCTCAACGAAACTCTATCTATGGGGCCATCTGTTTGCTCTTGAGCAGGTTGTGTGGAATCCTCAGTACACATTTCCTGGCACTGAGTAGTCTCAGCAAATGTTTGACCAGAACTGATTCCTAGGAAGCCCAGGGCACCACACTGCACATCACAACAAACAAGTAGCCAGCCCACCAGCTCTTAAACTAATTTCTTCTGGCCCTCCTCTGCATGGAGAGTCAGACAACAACCCTCCCCTATTTAGGCAACTGCTCCATCAGTGAGATTCAGAGACATCAGCATCATGAAGACCCATCTTGCAGGAAACGGTGGTGCACACCTACGATCCCAGCACTCTGGGAGGCCGAGGCAGGAGGATTACAAATTCAAGCCCAATCTGGGCAAATCAGCAAGTTAATAAAATGCTGTCTCAAAAATAAATAAATAAATAAACAGAAATTGGGATGTAGCTCAGTGTGAAGGCCCTGGGTTCAATTCATAGTACTTCAAAAAAAAAAGTCCATCTTCACTGGAACAAGACAATGACCAGCATGAACCAGGAAAACACAAAGCCCAGCCAGGAAGTTAACAGCCAGGCCAGGAAGTAGTTGCCCTACTTGGTCCCACAGGGATCCACATGAAGCAGAGGTTAACATAGATCCCCTCAGAAACAGAGAAACCAAGGGCAATGTGGATGTGTGGGACAGAAGACTTTAATTGAGGTGTAAAAACAGTGCTCCAAGCCTCTTCCTGTTACATTATCTTCTCTTTTCTCCTCAGGACATATTCAGGAAGGAGACCTGCTTGCCAATGAGAACCCAGAAATAAGTCTCCATCCACCCCTGAGCTGCTGCGCACAGAAAGATCAGATCCCTTGCTCTGGTTGGCCTGTGAGCTAATGTTCAAGTATTTTTCTTCTTGAGAACAGGAGTTTTCTCATACCCGTATGTATTTTGAGACCCTGGGTCTGGGGGACACCTGGAATCAGGCTGCCTTTCCACTAGTTGTTTGCTTGGATGGGAACACTCTCCCCGGGGGTCTGCCACGTCATATTCCCTCAAAGCCTTCATGAAATGTCCCTTTCTCAACAGGCTATGCTATTGCAATCCACCTCATGCCCAGTCCTCAGCATTCCTGACCTCTTCTGCTCTATTTTTTCATAGATCTTATTACTTTCTCTTTGCCTCTGCTTTTTCTGCACTTTCAATGCCTAGTTATAGCATTACGGTCTTGATTATCTGTCACTTGATATTACTAGAATGTAAGTATCCTAAGAGCAGAGAGCATTGTCTATTCTGGCCACTGATACGCTAAGCACTTCAAAATGGCACAGGAGAGGTGATGACTAAATAGTTTTGAGTGCGTGGCGGGGGGGTCACCTAGGTTCTGTCCAGCCATGTACTGGTCAGCCGCGTAGCTTTAGCTCACGAGCTTAGGCAGTTTGCTTCCATCCTGGCCTGGTCTCAGCATCTACCCTATTAGACTGAGATCCACACACTCCCTTGAGTGTAAGAAGGGTCTGAGAGGTCATCCAGTAATGAAACCAGTTTCTCTGATTTTTTTCAAGCAGACTTGACCCATGACCCTTTTCACATCACACCCATCAATCCGTACCTAACTTCCTTGAGAAAGTCATCCTTGATAGCACAGGAACATCTGGTTGCTTAATCATTCCATCGAAGGTCAATCGATGACTCTAACCTGTTGTGAAGAAATAATCCAAAAATTTTAAAGGCTCTGTATGCAAAGAATTTAATCACAAAGTTGTTTGTAATAGCAAAAACCTGGGGGAGAAAAACCCTAAAGTACCTTGAAATAGGAATTGAGAAAATAGTATGCTGTAACTGTGTCATAGAGAACTAGGTACCTACTATTAGTATTTCTAACTAGTTCTTAAAGAGCTATGAAAATGTCAAATGACTTAACTGAAAAACTGTATGTACAGCACAATATCAACAACACACAAGACACACAGATGGATTTAAATGTCTTGTGGGCCCAGTAATATTGTGGACTTAGAGCTCCTGAAATCTCCCGGCGATGGACACTTAGAAGTACTTCACATATAACATTTCTAAGGATGAGCCTATAAGAAAATAAAGGCCCACGGACTTAGGAGTTTGGTCACAGCAGGAAGATGGTGAGCCTGACTGGGCTGAAACTCTGGAGGAGCTTAGAATGGTGGGTCTCAGCTGGGGTGCTACTGCTCCCCAGTGGGCACCTAGGAAATAAGTGGGGGGTGGTTTGAGTTATCACAGTCGGAAGTCACCAGAGATCTTTAAGAGGTGAGAGGTCAAAGATGATGGACATCCAGAAAGGCCCAGGCCATCCCTCCTCGTGTTGTCCTATACCCCTTCATGCCCTTCAAGGGGATCACTTGGCCACTGCAGCAGGCGGAACATGTTTGTCATCATTCAAGCTTAGAACCTAACCCTATTTACATGATTTTAATATATTTATGTAAGACCTTTCAGGAATTGAAACACTGTAAATCAAAGGAAAACTAAACGTCTTTTGTTTTTTTTTAATTGTTCAAGGATTGTTCACCACTTTGGAAAACAACATTGCCAGCAAAGCGGTACTCAAGTCGCCAATACAACACACTCGTATCAGTCAACATCCCTGGCATTTACACCTGTGGTGAACCTATAAGGAGGGGTTTGAGAGCTGGATGGATGACTTCATTACTGTCTTGTAGTTAGGTAGACTCTGTAGTATACTAAAATACTTCAAAGTTTTGCTATAAACTACTTCTACTTTCTCCACATACTACATTTATGAAACATTGATTTTTGTTGAAATGACAGGGAATAACATGCAACTGTGCACAAGTTTCATTGAAGGACATTATAAAATATTTACACTTAATTTTAGCCAAAGAGCTAAAAAGTGATATGTTATAAAACATAAATATTTTTATAAGTGTGTTATAAAAATAGTTCAGTCTGAGGAGGATGAAAATCATCATAGTATATCCTACAACTTTTTTCTCATTTAAGCCTTAGAATTTTTTGCATATGCAGCATGAGGGTACTAGTTCATATATTTCCTATTAATTGACATATAAGGTTTTTTGTTTGTTTGTTTTTTGGAGATAGAATCTCACTGTGTAGCTCAGGTTGGACTTGAACTCACTATAGCCCAGGCTGACCTCCAACTTGCCTCAATCCTCCTACTTCAGCCTCCACATGTACAAGTATTTCTCAGGGGTAGATAGCTCTATCAAGAATTTTAACATTTGTAACTCTTTGTGGATGAAAGCAGTTTCTTCTTTTGGGTTACATTTCCCTAATATTAGTCAAGTTGATATCTTTTCAAATATCTGTCAGCCACGCGCCTGTCAGGCAGGC
>RJWM01003263.1:0-23205 GCA_004363535.1 Dasyprocta punctata | reverse complement strand
TTTCTTTTAGGTGGTTTTATAGTTTTTCAAATATTTGACTATAAATTTTTTTTGTTAATGTATGTTGGAAATTACTTTCTCCTAGTCATTACCCATCTCTTAAACTTTTGTCATACAGAAATTTTAAATTTTGATATAATGGGTGGAATTGAATACATTTTCCCTTTATTGCTTTGTTCTGTTTGGTCTTCTAAAGGCTGCTTTCTCTACTACTAGACATCATTTTAGTATACTGGGGAATACTCCGTTGCATAGCAACATCATCATTTATAAAATTCGCACTATTGGAAATCTAGGTTGTCCCACCTTTTCACTAAAGAAGGTTGTGAAAAAGAACTGTGTTCAACATGATATTTTCAGTACACACCTTAGGGCCTAGCAAACAAAACATGCTTGTTGAATAGAGATAAGGTAGCAAGTTTTTTCAAAACTCACATTCAACGTGTTTTTAAAAACAGCCCAATTATTAACTAAATTATGGGGGGATTAGTCCTATAGTGCTACTCCTCCTTTGGATCAGCTAATAAAGAATCAGCTCCGCTTTTAAAATCTAGGCCCGGAAGTAAAGCTTATTAGCACCTGCGCTATGATTGCCCTTCCACAGGGAGGGGCAACTACCTACACCCAGCCTGTGATCATATACCTAAGGCCTCCAATTTTAGGGTGCTATTTTGCTTGTCGAATCTTCAAAGTTTACATGTTGGGAGGAGGTGAATGGGCCGGAGAAGATGAGGAATGAGAAGCCCCATATTCAGGATTCTGGGCTGGTACAGAGGAAGGATGCCCAGCCCCAGGGGCAGCCGGTGGGGCTCTGGACGCGGAAGGTGGGGTTTCCCATTCGGAAGTGGGGGTTCTAAATCCAGTAGGTGGGGCCTCGTATCTGGGAGGTGGGGACTTGGATCCTCCAGGTTGCGCTCCATATCTCGGAGGTGGGGTTTCGTATCTGGGAGGCGGGGCTCCGTATCCTCCAGATGGAGCTGCGTATGCCCCAGGCGGGGCTCCGTATGCCCCAGGCGGGGCTCCGTAGCCGGGAGGCGGGACTCCGTAGCCGGGAGGCGGGACACCGTGGCCCGCAGGTGGAAGGCCGTAGCTGGGAGGCGGGGCTCCGTAGCCGGGAGGCGGGGCCCCGTAGCCCGCAGGTGACGCTTCATATCTTGCAGGTGGGGCTCCGTATCCCGCAGGTGGGGCTCCGTATCCCGCAGCGGGGGCTCCGTATCCCGCAGAGGGTGCTCCGTATCTTGGAGGTGGGACTCCATAGGAAAAAGCTGGGCGTACCAAAGGGACGAAAGAAAAGTTAAGTTACTCTGCGGATAAAAAATGAGTGATAAAACAGAAAACAATGCTGAAACCGCATAACGTAAGATAATTCAGACAGAATAATGCTATCACATTTCTTCTAATCACCCCAGTTGAAGGCTTTGTCATTTCGTGTTGTGGGGAGTTTCAAATTAACGTGAAAATAACCCTATAGTTAATTCTATCCCAACATAGCTTAGTTAATAGTTTGTGTGGTAATGAATAAAGTAACTTATGCTCAATGAGGAATATTTGGAAAATGAAACAAGGTGAATAGAGAAAAAAGTTATCTATGATTCCCTCACCAAAGGCAAATGCTCCAATATTTCGACATATTTTCATAGACTCTCTGAGTAACTTTCATACAATAATGACCAGTCTTCTGTTGTTGTTGCTGCTGTTGTTTTGACACTGGGGATTGAACTCTGGGTGTTTGCATTGAACTGTATCCCCGGTGCTTTTCTTTATTTAGATACAGGGTTTTGCTAAGTTGCTCAGGGTGGCTGGAACTTGTGATCTTTCTGCCTCAGCCTCCCAGAACGCTAATGGTGTGTACCACCACCCCTGGTTGACCATATAATTTTTTTTACCTGACTCTTTTCTGTTACTATTACAAGAAATTTCTTATATAATTAATATGCTTCATACATTAAAAGCTGGATAATACTTCATCAGATGGATAGGTGGTACTTATTTTCTCCAATGTCAGAGAGCATGTTGTTTCCAAATTTCCAATTAATAATACAATAAGCATGAGTTTCATTTTCTTGGCTATATTCCCCAAAGGGATTAAACTGGGTCAAGGTGAATGGATAATTGTAAGGTTATTTTGCTGTAATGCATATGTATGCTTAAGCTCATTACTTAAAATCCAATATAGTAAATGGTAAGTAAATAACATTTCATTCATTCTTTATTATGGGATCCAGCTCTTTTAAGTAGTGTATGTGGTTTGTCTTTAAAAGTCTTAAAAAAACAAAAACAAAAAAAGAATCCTCCACATATGTAAATGAAATGAATCAGCTAACAATTTCAACCAAGACCTTAGTGTTAAAAGCAGGCAGCTCCAAACAGGATGACGCCTCAGTAAAGTGTGTCCTGGATGCAAAACCCTCCTGCCCCTGCCTCTTAAATTAACAAGCCACTTAAAGTTGAGGATATAAAAGTAGATATATCTCCCACTTCATATTTTCAGGGTAGGACATGTTAAGGATTTGGAAGGCATCCCTTCCATCCTCAAAACAACAACAACAACGATATGAAGCTGGGTGGGGTGGCATACACCTATTTGAGCCCAACTTGGGCAGCTTTGTGACTTAGCAGGACCTTGACTCAAAATAAAACCAGGGAGCGGGGGCGACTTAGTGAAAACACCCTGGGTTCAATCCACAAAATTGCAAAAAACAAACAAAACTGAAAATCAGTGATCTTCCCATATCCAACAAAAGAACTGAAGTCACAGGCAAGCTACCACCTGAAAACATCCAAAGGCAAATACAGAGAATTGCAGTAGAGACCACCTTCCCTAAAGCAAGAACCAGTAACTGAACTTGAGTACAATAACAATGGACTAGAATTGAGAAAAATGTAAGGTGCACACATTATTTGTGAAGGAATTCTTAGGGAAAACCAAAAAGAACAGAGGAAGATGAGAAAAAAAAAACCGGAAGAAACTGAAGCCTCTAGTGCCTAGAACCAGAACAAACACTAAACACAACCTAACTGTTAGACAGTAATATAAAACCTCACGCTAGAAACCTTAATACCTCAATTTCTATGACTACTACATCATGCCTTGCTTTCAACAAAAACCACAGGCAGGCAGTTTAGGATGCAACTCAGTAGTAGAATGCTTGCTTACTACTGAATCCAATCCCTTGTAACACACACACAGAACAAGAAGAAGAAACACACAGTATGATTAAAACACAGCCTGAAGAGACAGCCCAAGCATCAAAACTAGACTCAGCTATGAACACAGATTTTGGATTGATCATATTGGAAAATTTAAAGAACTCTAATTACTGTGTCAAGGGCTCTAAAGGAAAAAGTAGATAATATGCAATAGATGGGTAGTGCAAGTCGGGTACTATAGTTTGGATCTTGAATGTCCCCTAAAGGTCTGTGTGTTAAGGGCTAAGTCCCCAGGGTGGCAACACTGGGAGGTGCTGTGGACCTTTGGTGGGGAGGGGCTTTGTGGACTGTCCTCCGGAGCGGGGGGCAAAAGAAACTGCAGGATCTGGCCCTGCCTCTTCTTATTTGTGCCTTCTGACCATGAAGTGAGTGGTTCTGCTGGTGGTGGTGGTGGCACACACCTGTATTCCCAGCATTCAGCAGGCTGAGACAGGAGGATCATCATTTAAGAACAGCTTAAACTATATAGCAAGACCCTTCTCATAAAAACACACAGAAAACCTACCTCAAAAAAGGCACACATAGTAGTAAAGAAGTGAATTTTTTCAAGAAGATGGTACAATACCTACAGTGTATACACATGAGGCAAAAATGGAAAGAACTATAAGAGCTGAGTTCATTGTTACAGACTTCAGCCCCTCTATCAGTAATTGATAGATCCAAAAGTAAGAAAATAGTAAGGATATGATTGATTGTGTTAAACCACAGGATCAATCAACTTGATTTAAAAAAATCAACTTGATCTAACTGATATGCCTAAAGTACTCTATCCAGCAAGAACAGAATACACATTATCCAAAGTCTGCATGAAATATTTTCCAAGACAGACCTCATTCTGGGGCACAAAACACAGTTTATCAAATTTAAAAAAATAGAAGGCATACAAATATATCCTCAGATCACAACGGAGTTAGATTAGACACAAGTAACAAAAAGATAGCTGGAAAATCCAAAGTACTTGGAGATTAACATCATTTCTTGATAACAGGTGGATCAAAGAAGTCTCAGCAAGAGAAACTTTTAAATATTTTAAACTAATTGAAAATGAAAATACAGGTTATCAAAATCTCTTGGAACAAGTCGGGCGTGGTGGCGCACGCCTTTAATCCCAGCACTCGGGAGGCTGAGGTAGG
The DNA here is from genome assembly GCA_004363535.1 of Dasyprocta punctata. NCBI lineage: Eukaryota > Metazoa > Chordata > Mammalia > Rodentia > Dasyproctidae > Dasyprocta > Dasyprocta punctata. The sequence goes on along the minus strand of RJWM01003263.1, from coordinate 18,862 downwards.
AGGAGCGTTGTGAGTTCGAGGCCGGCTTGTGCTACAACGTGAGCAAGGCCAACCTGCACTACATAGTGTGACCCTGCCTCGAAAAAAATAGGGCTGGGAGTTTGGCTCGGTGGCTTAAGCGCCTGCTTGGCAGGCGCAAGGTTGTGAGTTCAATCCCCGGTACCAAAAAAAAAAAAAAAAAATCTGTGGAACAGACTAAAATCAGTGCTTGGAGAAGAAACTTAAAGTACTGAATGCACAGACACAACTACGATCTAAAATCAGACTCTAAGCCTCCACCTTAGGAAACTAAAGACAGAAGTGTGATGAAATCCTAAAGCAGGTAGGATAAAAAAGTAAAATTAAAATTGAACTTGATAAAATTTGAAAACAGGAAATCAAGAGAGAAAATCAACAAATCCAACGGCTGTTGTTTTTGAAAAAGGTAAAGCAGATAAACCCATCTGTAACAAAAAAGGGGGGAGGAGGGGAGTCGACAGAGAAGAGAAGGGGAGGGGAGGGTTTTGTTGCTCAGGCTGGCCTTGAACTCCTGGACTCTAGTGATGCTCCTGCTTCGACCCCCCCAAGTTCCTGGGACTACAAGTGCACACCACTGCACCCAGCCCAAACTACTAATATCAGAAATGAAATAGAGAGCAACCCTATTTATGGATAATAAAGTAATATTGTGAACAATGTCATGGCGACAAATTTCATGACTTAGATTAAATGGACCTACTCCTTCAAATAGCCAAACTACCAAAACTACAGAAAGAGAATTAGATGTGGTCAACAAACCTACATTTATTAAATAGATGTAATCAATATTATAACTTTCCAAAAAACCAAGCACCAGGCTTAGGTGGGCAAGGAAGAAATTATACAAATTCTCTACACTCCTTTCCAGAAAATAAATGTAGAGGTAACATTTCCTAATTCATTCTCTGAGACCAAAAATACAGGTAAAGACATCATAAGAAAAGAAAACTATACCAATACATTTCTTTCATGAAAATAATTGCAAATAGCCTCAAAACAAGATTGTTAGCAAACTGAATCCAAGTATGCCTAAAAAAATTGTACACAATGGCCAAGCATGATTTATTCCAGAGGTACAAGTCTGGTTCAACATTTGAGGATAAATCTAATTCATCACATCAGGCTCAAAAAAAATCATATGACCATATTAAAAGACACAGAAATAGTACTTAACCAAATTGAATATCTAGCTTTGATTTTAAAAAGCAAACACCTATGGCAATTTTGGAATAAAGTTAAAATTTCCCACCTTGATTTTTAAAAATATCTACAATATCCCCACAGCTAACAGCATAATTAATGATAACAAATTAAAATGTGTTCCCCACTCAAGTTGAGGGTAACAATATTATGTGAATCCAAGTTTAAATGTCTCATGGCTTCTATTATATGGGAAACCCAAAGTATAAATAAATTAAAGAGCAAATTAAAACACGGATTATAGGAAGCAGAGTGATAGATCTTTTCAAATGGAAAGGCCAAGGGATGGAGGGAACAGGGAAGCAGGGGTGGTGAAGGACACATAAAATGAATTAAGATGTGTAAGGTACATGTACCAAATCTGCATGATGAATGTAGTCCTTATGTACTGCAAACATGCACTAAGAAATTTTTTTTTGGTACCAGAAATGGAACTCATGATCTCACGCTTGCTAGATAAAATTTTTTAAAGAGTAAAACATGTTGTGTGAATTTTACCTCAATAAATTTTTTTCAAACTCTAACAATACTTATCTTTAGTTTATGAGTATTGTGTTCTAATAGTCTTTAGAAGCCAAGATAACTATTAAAGTTATAAATAAATAGCCCCTGGTTGTAAATCAAAGGCCTGTGTCCCTGCATAGCATGCTCCAAAGTGAGCCCACACAGGGTTTGGAACCTTGTGGCCATGCAACCAGGAGGCCCCTTGCACCCCCCAGTAGATAAGCAGACCACAACTGAGTCACTGATTTCTCCACCCAGAACCCTGCCTCTGTGCAAGTATTAAAGGTCACAGGCAGAAGCCCAGGGCCTCAGAACTCAGCGGGCTTGAAGGGTATGGCAGAGGCATGACAGCTATGCCAGGGAAAAATGAGAAGTGGGAGAAAGCAGAGAGCATGCTTTCTGGTCAGCCCTAAGCATGAAATGAGCTGCTGACAGACAGGAGTAGCTCAGGTACTCTGCGTCTGAGACGCAAAGGGTCATGTGCTGACTTGACACCGGCTTTCAGTCTGGGAATGAAATCAGGGGCTTGACTATCTCCAAACCCCAAACTGCTGCTTCTCCTGCAGCAGAGCTGAGGCAAGGCTGCAGTGAAGGGACGCTTGAGCCCCGGCACACTTTTCCATCTCCACCGTATCTTACCTTGACAAGGTGCCTGTGGAGGACAGACGCCTCCCTCCCCGGTAGCAATATAAATTCTTAGAGGCCCGAACAAGTAATTATTTCCAAGTGGGGCTCCCCAGGCAGCTGAGAAGACAAGTTTGGCAAAACAGCAATTCTCAGTTCTTTTAAATCAGATATACAGAAGCTATCAACTAAATAATTAGTAGAGTATTAACCACCACCTCACACATGTGTCCAACAATGTTCCTGGGATAAAAGATGTAAAATATATATGACATTTACCTTGAACTCATGTTTACTGAGGACAGAGGTTGTGTATCATTTGCTTATGATTAATTATTTATGGACTAGCAGAGCATCTGTTATGACAGATATTCAGAAAAAACTTCCCAGGGAAGATTCTATAAGATGGCCAGATATATTCATTAAAGACCAATGCATAGCCTATTGGCCTGTTGTGAAATTCTGTTTTACTTTAATTTCTTATTTTTCTTCTTTTTAAAATAATACATTAAAAAAAAAGACCAATGCATGGGCAGTGTGGTACAGAAGAAAGCATTTCTGTTTGCCTCCTTCTACATCTCACTTATAAGAATACTTGTGATGGAATTCAGCGCCCACTAAGATAATCCAGGATAATATTATCTCATGATCCTTAGATTAATTACATCTATGAAGACCATTTTTACAAGTAAGGTGGCATTCACAGTTCTGAAAATTAGGACATGGATGTCGCTTCATGATCCACTATGAATCTACCGTACTGAACTCTGACCTGTGGCATGTGGCCAGAAGTAACATACCCAGCTGGCCCATGAACATTTCCAAGGTGAGATCTTTACCTTCTTCCATTCTTACTCTGCTGGCAACTCAGTGAGGCCATGGGGGCATGCATTAGGTCAAGATTCTATCACCCAGTGTGCCTGAACGACTGTGGAACACAGCCCTCTCTTGTCCCTGCTGATTGGCCTTTGCACAGGCAGTAGTATCTTCTGGCTTAAGCATTGAAAACTTGTGGTTTATCTATTTTGGCAGCTAGCTGTGGGGTTTGTGTTTTGTTTTGTTTTTGGTTTGGTTTGTTTGTCTGTCTTTTGGTCTTTCTGAGATAGGGTTTCACTACATAGTTCAGCCTGGCCTTGAGCTCACTTTGTAGCCCAGGCTGGTCTCAAACCTTGCAACAATCCTCAGCGTCCTGAGTGTTGGGATTACAGGCATGCGCCATCACACCCAGCTTATAACAGCAATTATCCTAATTCACTGTAAAGTTTCCCTCTTTACCCAATTACCCTCCTTTATCAGTACTTCCCACAGTAATTATTTTATTCACTTGTATGTTTGCCTATTTTTATGACTCTCGCTAGACTGTAAGTTTAATAAAGCTAGAGATTGTATATCTTGTTCATGGTTATTTTCTTGTCTCATCTAGGATTTTGTACACAATATATATTCATTGTATATCTGTCAAAAACACCACTCAAAGAGCCCCAACAAAGCAGCTCCACAGAGGGGAAGGGAATCCTTCCTGCTCACAGAATCAGACCATGCATCCTGACAGGTAGTTAACTGTCCCACGAGCCCTGATGCCCAGGGTTGGGAGTCGGCGGTAGGTAGGTTCCAATTCCTAAGCCATAATATAATCAGACCAGAGCAGTTCTACATATTGGACCAAGTTCACACAAGTCTCCCACATCTGTTCCAAGTGTCTGTGCAGCATTCGAGACCCTGAACCTAGTTTTACAGACCAAGAAACAGATCTTAACGAGAGAGAGCACAGGCAGGAACTCCTAAGGTTGTCTGACCCTTAACCCATAATTCTAAACAGAAGTCCTCCTTGGTACTATGAAGTCAAAAGTAAAACTGAATTCACGACCCAGCATGCAATTTTTTCTGAGTTCCCAGGCATCTCTGTACCAAAGAGGAAGCAGACATGCAAGTGTCCCCTGATCCCAGACTTCCCATAGCTGTTCTCTGTCTCTCTGCAGGACTCCCTGTTATCCAAATTACAGCTCCAGACACGTTCCGGTCTCTGGACAAACAGACAGCAGTCAGTTAAGTACAGCTGGTGGCCTCCTCAGCCTTGCGGTCTCTGCACTGTCACTACAGGTAACTGTAGAAACTGATCTTGCTCCCCAGCCTCCTGTAATAGGGCTCTTCCTCAGTGTTTCACTGAAATCTCCTTCCGTATGCAGTGCACGCCTTCCAGCCTTTGTTTTGTCAAGTATCTCAGAAGCAGCTCGCCACTCACATTTCTTGCAACTTTCTTTTCCCCTGGCTCTTTAGACAATAAACTCACTTGATTTTCCTCCTCTCTGGTTCAGCCTCTTCTCAATCTTCTTTGAAAATCACTCATTCCCTTATCTTCCTTTTTCTTACACCTTTCTTTCCCTTATCTTCCATTCTCTTCTCTTCCTAACCCTTAAATTTTGATGGGAAGGAACTCTGGCTGCAGTTCTCTATGTGAGTCCACTTCACACAGCGCCAGAGATGGCCTGTGTATGGAGGGCTCCCAGTCTGCAGATACAGCTCATCTGTGGAGCTGAGAGCTGCATGGCCAGTGCCTCCAGCAACTCCAGGTACCTCACAATATGGTGTGGGGCCTGAAGGTCAGAGTTCAAAAGAACACAATGTCATTTATGTAGTATTCCTGCCAAAATGCACGGCCTAAATATAATCATGAGGAAAGAGACACACCCAAATTAAGGGGCATTGTAATAAACAATAAACTCATGTTTGTTTTGTTTTGTTTTGTTTTGTTTGAGACAGGGTCTAGCTATGTAGTCTCATCTGGCCTTGAACTCACAATGCTCCTGCCTCAGCCTCCTAAGTGCTGGAATTAGAGACACGTGCCACCAAGCCTGTGTCTTTTTTAAATGCCAATGTCATGAAAGACAAAGAAAAGCTAAGGTTCAGATTAAAGTGGACCAAGAAAACAGGACAACCAAGTTCAATGTGTGATCCAGGATTAGATTCTGAATTGTAGGAAAAGTGCTATTAGAATTAGGAACAGTAATGGAATAATGATTTGAATGCTCATGTAAGTTGCATATTAGATAATAACATTGGTTTTTTTTTTTTGGTACTGGGAACCAAACTCAGGGCCTGGCACTTGCCAGGCAGGCACTTATGCCACTGAGTTATATCCCCAGGGAGATAACACTGTATCAATGCTAAGTTTTCTGAATTTGATAAACATTTGAATTCTAATATAAACTATATATTAAATAGCAACATTGTGTCAATGCTAAACTCTGAATTTGATAAGCTTGCTGAAGTTAGATAAGAGCATGACGTTGTTTTTAGATCACATTCAAATATTTAGAAATAAAGAAAACGATCCTTGTGACTTAATCCAGATAACTGAACAAAAACAAAAGCAAAAGAAAGAAAGAAAGAAAGAAAAAAACAGGCATAAAAATGTTAATAATGAGTGACTCTAGATGAAGAGAGTGCATTGTTATATTTTTCAACTTTTCTATAATTGATTTATTTTTTCATAATAAAAAGTTTAAGAAGAGAAAATAGGTTTAGCTTTACTGTTTGCTATAGTCTTGGGAAATTATATATTTCAGTCACTCAGTTTCCTCAGCTATAAAGTAGAGATAATAATATTACCTACATCATAAATTTTTGTGAGGAGTAAATAAATTGACATATACAAAGGGCTCAAGGTACCATCCAGTGTGTGGTAAACATTTACTAAAATTAGCCAGTATTATGTTCTAAAACTAAACTCACTTCTGTTCCAATTTAGACTGACTCATGTCCCTGACTGTGGTTGACAGTGTCAGGATCTAGTCTGTCTTCTAAGCTAGAAACTTCATGCCATCCTTCTTTACGGCTCCCATGTTATGTCTATGCCTCTATCAGCCCACGCCAGGAGGTGGGATGTGTATCTGGACATCTGTCTCTACCAGACTGTGTTTGTCTCAACTGGATTGGAGTAGAGAGTGGGAGGCAAAGGAGAACAAGAAAGCGCTCCAGGCAGAGCAAATAGCATGAAGGGTCAGAGATGAGAGAGAATAAGGGACAAAGAAGTCTAGTGTGTTTAGGGTATAAAAAATGTATAAGTGCTGGGCATGGTGGCGCACCCCTGTGATCCCAGCACTAGGGAGGCTGAGGCAGGAGGATCACTGTGAGTTTGAGGCCAGTCTGCACTACACAGCAAGACCCTGTCTCAAAACCAAAAACAAACAAACAAACAAACACAAAGAGTACAAAGGGCATGACGTGAGGCTAAATTTGAACAAAAATACATCTTGAAGGGTTAGTTGTAGTCAAAGTTTGAAAGAGTTCTCTGGTACATCCATTAGATCAGTGTGGAAAGGGGTACATGCCTCTGTTCCCTCTCATGGAAGACAAAGACTAAGCCTGAGAGGAGTACAGGCAACCAGAGGGCAGAAGAGATCAGGACGGAGGGAGGCATAGGACCAGCACTTCCATCAGGGATGATTTGCCCTTTAGGGGTCAGCTGGATGCTCCCACTACACCGCAGGCTCCTTCAGGATAGAGACAGCCTGGATATCTATGTGAGACCAGCCACCTGGGGGTGGCTCAGGAATACACAGGCAAATCCCAAGGGCCCGACCAGAGGCCCGCAGGTCTCAGCTCAGCCCCGGCCCCACTGCAGTTCCCCGGAACACACAGCTGCCTCGTGTCACACAGCATCGCTCACCAGCAGAGGCAGCTTCCATCATCAGCTGGGCAAAGTGGATGGCACCTCCTTTCCTGAAGACCAATTTAAAAATCGCCTGTCCTTCCCAGCCACCTGGGGGGAAAAACCGGCACAAACTCACTCAGAGACGGCAGGGCCGGCAACAGGACTGCACAAACACCCAGAGAAGCACTGAACCTAACACGAGCCACCTTTGAAGCTTGACCCTTCCAGAGTCTCTGGAGGGGGAAGGAACAGAAGCCGCTCTTGAGGGGAAACTCTTACCACCTGGAGCTGCCTGAATGGTCCCCGTAAGGTAATTTGCCCCGAAGACTGGTTGCTCAACAGTACAGTTCTTCATCAGATTAAAAGGCATCGTGAAAGACAACATGGGATCCCTGACTGAGTGCACCGTCACGAAAATCACCTATGAGGAGAAAGAAACTTGGACAAGGAATGCAGAGTTTGTGCAGGGATTCAGACTTAGAGCAAGGTTGAGGCTGCTTTGGGGTCCTGGCCTAACTGAGAAACTGCACCTCTTTTCTTCCCGTCCCTCTTCAACATCGAGACTCTCAAAGTACAAATGTTTTAAACTGCTTTGAAAATTGGTGCTGAACTCCTCTTGAGTTCTGAGGAAAACAAATGCCGAGGGAACCAGCAGAGGAGAAAAGAAGGGGGAATTACCCGGTATGAAGTGAGAAACAGTGCTCCCTTCTTTGTACCGCTGAAGAGGTTGGAGCCCTCTGGTTGCTGTGGGAAGGAGAGCTCCACATCTGGAACCTGCATCAGGACACTGGCAGAGGAAGGGCACACAGAATGCATGTAAGTGAAGTGGCACACAGAAAGTTCTTCGCAGGTTCTAGTCTCCACTAAGCACGCAATTGTAAATGTTACCAACTGAACCTACTTTTTCTTTTTTAGTATTGAGGACTGAACCTCGAGACCCCACGCTAGGCAAGTGCCCCATCACTGAGCTACAGTCCCAGCCCTTTTGTTTTGTTTTGTTTTGTTTTTTATTCTGAGACAGGGTCCAACTAATGCCCAGGCTGGCCTCGAATTTGAGATCCTCTTGCCTCTGCCTCCTGAGTTGCTAGGATGACAGGCATGCAGCCAACAACAGCTATTTTAATGAAATTTAAAAAATGAAAAAAAATTCAAGTGATCTTATTCTCTGACAATTCATTCTTCTCTCTCCTTACACTGGGATTCATTTTCTTGTCAACTATACCCCTATTCTTTTTTTTTTATTTACAAAGAATCTACATAAAAATCAATAGAACAGACAAGCAGGTTTAGCAAAGTCATGGTACAAGGTCACAAAGCCATATACAGAAATCTAGTATTGGCCTATATACAAGCAATGAACAGTTCAAAAGTAAAATTGTAAAGGCACAATTTACAACATCACAAAAAAGCTTAAAGTAACATTACTGTATAAATCTATCAGAATACATTACCTCTATCCTAAAAACTATAAAAACTCATCAAAAGTACTCAAATACAACCTAAATAAGTGGAGACTATATATGTGAATTGGAAAAATATCAAAACATTTATTCTCCCTAAACTTATCTATAGATTCACCTCAATATCTATCAAAATCTCAGCAGAATTCTTTTTTTTTTTTTCAGTGAAGGGAGGCATTGAATTTACTTTTGGACAGGCCATGTGAATGACAAAGGAGGCCTTAGTGCTTTTTTTTAAACTGTCTTAACTATTTTTATGTACATATGCATAAACATATACAGTTTTTCTTTCAGTTTGTCACACAAGTAAAACAATATGATGCTTACACTGACAAGTACGTTCTCAAGGTACATCCATTTAAATATAAAAGTGTCCAGTTTATTGTTCTTTGTAGCTGAGTAGTATTCCATTATGTAGAAATACCACATCTTTTTTGTCCATTCCTCAGCTGATGGGCATTTAGGTTGTTTCCAAGATCTGGCTATTATGAACTGTGCTGCTATAAGAATAGGTGCACATATATCACTGTGGTACTGTTTTTAATTCTTTTGGGAGGATACCCAGAAGGGGAATAGCTGGGTCAAATGGGACCTCCAATCCTAGCTTTTTGAGGGATCTCCACACTGACTTCCACAGTGGTTGCACCAGCCTGAATTTCCACCAACAGTGAAGCAGGGTTCCTTTTTCTCCACAGCCCCTCCAGCACTTGTTATTGGTTGCCTTCTTAATACTAGCCATTCTTTCTGGGGTGAGGTGAAATCTCAATGTTGTTTTAATTTGCATCTCTCAAATGACCAATGCTGTTCAACATTTTTTCACGTATTTATTTGCTGTTTGTATTTCTTCGTCTGAAAAGTGTGTGTTCATCTCTGATGCCCATTTTTTAAGTGGGTCTTTAAATCTGGGAGGACTGATCTTTTTGAGTTCTTTATATGTTCTCAATAGTAATCCTTTATCTGAGGGACAGATGGCAAACATTTTCTCCCACATTGTGGGTTATCTCTTCACTGTGTTGGTGGTTTCTCTTGCTGTGCAACAGCTTTTCAGTAGGATACGATCCCATTTGTTGATTCTTTGCAATAGATCTGTGCAATATGGCTTTTATTCATAGTCTTTGCCTACACCAATGTCTTCAAGAGTTTTACGTACTCTATCTCCCAGCAGATTTAATGTTTCTGTTTTAATATTGATACTTTAATCCATTCAGATTTTAGCTTGGTACATGATGAAAGATATGGGTCCAGTTTTAATCATCAGCATGTGGAAAGCCAGTTTTTCCAGCACCATTTATTAAAGAGGCTATCTTTCTTCCAATGAATGTGTTTGGCACCTTTGCCAAAGATAAGGTATCTTAGTGTGTCTGCAGTTGTTTCTGCATCTTCTAATCTATTTCATTGATCTTTGGGTCTTTTTTTTACTTTTATTTTTTATTTTTTGCTAATACATACTGTTTTTATCACAGTAGCTTTATAGTATAATTTCAGGTCAGGAATTGTGATGCCCCCTGTCTTGTCTTTCTTGCCCAGGATCACCTTTGCTATTCTAGGTCTCTTCTGGTTCCAGATGAATTTTAGGATTCTTTTCTCTAATTTCTATAAGATACGCTATTGGAGTTTTGATTGGGATTGCATTGACTCTGTATAACATTTTTGGAAGTATGGCCATTTTCACTATATTTATTCTTCCTATCCAAGAGCACCCCAACAGAAGGAATCCACCAGGAAAGGCAAACCATTAGAGGGAAGAGAAAAAAAAAGGGGGGAGCCAATAATAGGAAAATAACATGACAAGGATAAGTCAATACATATCAGTTTTAACCATTAATGCTAATGGTCTCAATTCACCAGTCAAAAGACACAGACTGGCAGAATAGATCAAGAAGCAAGATCCAACAATATACTGCATACAAGAAACACATTTAATTCAAAAAGAAACTCACAGACTGAAAGTCAAAGGATGGAAATCAATACTCCATGCAATAGGAATTCAGAAAAAAGCAGGGGTTGCTATTCTATTTGCAGATAAAGTCAATTTCAAATCAAGACTGATTAAGAGAGGCAAAGAAGGTCATTATATCTTGCTAAAGGGAACAATCCAAGAGGAAGTGGTAACAATCATACATATATATGCAACAAATATTAGTGTACCCAGTTATATAAAACAATTATTAATGGACATAAAAAATCAAATAAGCATTAATAAAATTGTATTGGGAGACCTCAATACTCTGCTGTCACAAAAAGACAGATGAGTAGAAATATTAGAACTAAACCAAACTTTTGAGCAAATGGACTTAGTAGATGTCTATAGACTGTTCCACGCCACATCAGATACGCATTCTTCTCAGCTGCACATGGGACATTCTCCAAAATAGACCACATATTGGCTCATAGAACATGCTTAGGTAAATGCAAAGCAATTCAAATTATCCCACACACACTATCACACCATAGTGCAATGAAATTGGAAATCCGTGCCGAAGTAAATCACAAGAACTTCATCAACACATGGAAATTAAATAGCACCCTACTGAACAATCAGTGGATCACAGATGAAATTAAAGAAGAAATCAGACAGTTTTTACAGTGAATGACAATGACAATACAACATACTGGAACTTGTGGGACACAATGAAAGCAGTTTTAGGGGCAAATTTATAGCAGTAAATACCCATATCAGGAAAACAGAGCAAGCTCATATAAACAACTTAATGTTGAACCTCAAACTTCTAAAAAAAGAAGAGCAGGCTAAACCAAAAGCTTGTACAAGGGAAGAAATTATAAAGATCAGAGCAGAAATTAACACACTGGAGACTGAAAAAACAATACAAAGAATCAGTAAATCAAAGAGGTGTTTGTTTGTTTGTTTGTTTGTTTTTGGCGGCACCAGGGATTGAACTCACAATCTCACAAGCCACTGAGACAAACTCCCAGCCCTAGTTTTTTGAGGCAGGGTTGCACTATGTAGCTCAGGCCGGCCTTGCACTCACATTGCAGCCCAAGCCAGCCTCGAACTCACAGTGCTCTGCTTACCTCAGCCTCCTGAGTGCTGGGATTAAAAGCATGCACCACCACACCCGGCTGAAGAGTTAGTTCTTTAAAAGATTAAATAAAATTGACAAACCCTTGGCCAATCTTATCAAAAAAAGGAAAGAAAAGACTCAAATCCACACAATTAGGAATGAAAAGGGTGAAATCACAACAGACCCTGTAGAAATCCAGAAAATCATCTATACCTACTTTGAAAACTTGTATTCTAAGAAGATGAAAAATACAGAAGAAATGGACAGATTCTTAGATACATATGAATTACCAAAGTTGAATCATGAAGATATAAAAATCCTAAATAACCCAATATCAATAAATACAATTAAAGATGTAATTAAAAACCTATCAACAAAGAAAAGCCCAGGCCCTGATGGATTCACTGCTGAATTCTACAAGAAATTTAGTGAAGACCTAACACCATTACTTCTCAAACTCTTCAATGAAATTGAAGGGGAAGCAATACTCCCAAATTTATTCCTGGAAGCAAGCAGAGAAGGACACACCTAAGAAAGAGAATTACAGGCCAATCTCCCTAATGAACATTGATGCAAAAATCCTCAATAAGATACTGGCAAACAGACGGCAGCAAATTGTCAAAAAGATTGTACACCATGATCATGTGGGATTCATCCCAGGGAGGCAGGAATGGTTCGACACACGTAAATCCATAAATGTAATGCATCTCATTAATAGAGCCAAGAATGAAAATATGATTATCTGATGCAGAAAAACTTTTGACAAAGTCCAGCACCCATTCATGATAAAAACTCTACAGAAAATTGGAAAAGATGGTCTTTATCTCAACATGATAAAAGCCATCTACGAAAACCAACAGCCAACATCATACCAAATGGACAAAAACTGACAGCTTTTACTCTAAAATCAGGAACAAGGATGTTCACTGTTTCCACTCTTATTCAACATAGTCCTGGAAACTTTAGCCAGAGCAATTAGACAAGAGAAAGAAATAAAAGGAATAAAAATAGGAAAGGAAGAAGTTAAACTATCATTATTTGCAGATGACTTGATACTCTACTTACAAGATCCCAAAAACTCCACCAAAAGACTTCTAGGTTTAATAAGCAGATTTAGTAATGTAGCTGGTTACAAAGTCAACATTCAAAAATCAAAAGCCTTCTTGTATATGAATAACAAACTCACTGAGAGAGACATCAGGGAAACAATACCTTTTACAACAGGATCCAAAAAAATGAAATACTTAGGAATCAATCTAATGAAAGACGTAAAAGACCTCTATATTGAAAACTATAGTACTCTGAAAAAGGAGATTGAAGAGGATATTACCAAATGGAGAGATATACCCCTATTCTTAATGTTTGTTCATATAATCTTACTGTTCAAGCATAATAGCACTGGGATAATGAAAATGTTTGTCCCTAGAAAAGAAGTTAAGACATACGGACATTCTCAGCCCCCTCTGACATGTTCCTCCATGGGCCTATCATGGTCTTTGACTCTTTACCTGGAAACCTAGACTCATCCTTTCTCACTCATAGAATCGTGCTGAGATTTTTTGGTTTCTTAATAATTATTATACATCTCTTACTTGTTCAATGTCTTCCCCAATTATTACTAGGGACAACGACTGCTTTCTTTACTACTATAGTCCTCCAATGACTGTTACTAAATAAATATTTACTAAAAGAATGAATGAATGAAAGAAAACAGGAATATAGGGGATGATAATGCAAGGAATAGAAGATAGGCATTGTGTAAACAGCATGAAAATGTCGCAACAGCTAAGGAAGAGATTAGTTTTGGCTGAGCCAAATGGGTACAACACCACATTCCTCAGGCTACAATATGAGCTGATTCCTGTAAGACAGGGAGCTTGAGGAGGCAGAGATGAGGGTAAGAGATGAGTCAAATGCGGAGCAAACAGCACTAATGGAGGTGCAGGAGCAGATCCCAAAAAGCAAATTACATACTCTGGAGAAACCTGGCAGTGTGGGTTCATCAGAACACAGCATGGGGGTGAGATTAGGAAGGATAGTGAATGAAGGTGAAGCCACGCTGGGACTAGAGCCTGGGGATACCATTCGATGGGCAAGAAGGAACTGTGTGTAGGTTGTGGATTTGTCAGAAAGGAAGTCACATGACTGAGGAGGTGGTGGTATATTGGAAGGACTGATTTAAGAGCTCTTAAAATAGCTCTGACTTAAGGTAACAAGAACTGAAACTAGAGCAGTAGTGTGCAGATAAAAATGAGAGGATTTTTTGAATGCCTCTGAAAGCATAGGATATCAGAAAAAGTGTCTAGTCACAAAAGCAATGAGTAAACTGGCCAAAAACGTGAGAGTCATTTTTGTCAGAATCCTAAAATCTAACCAGAAGCTTACAGACTCCTGCACACACTCTGGCCACAATGAGAGGCAGTTGATGCCATGCTTGCCTCCAAGAGCCTTCAAAACCAGCTTTAACATCTCCCCAAACAGACGCAAGCAGCCATTTGAAGGAATCTTTTCAGTTTCAATAAAAACAGAAAATTAGTAAGTGGCTACTGATTACCTAGTTCAATTTTTGTTGTTATTTTGTCATTTTGTTTTGTTTTTTTGTACCGGAGATTGAACTCACAACCTTGCACTTGCCAGGCAGGTGCTTATGCCACTGAGCTAAATCCCCAGCCCCTAGTTCTGTATTTCAAGAGAACTATGTTTCAAATAGTTGACACCTATGAACAAGTACAAATGTAAGAAGGGGCCATCTGTTATAGTTTAGAGTTAAGACATCCTCCAAAGTCTTTTATGTTTAGAAGTGGAGCTTTGGAAGCTTACTAGACCATGAGGACTTTAACCCCATCAGTGGATTAATCAGTGATGAGATCTAGATTCACTGGGGTTGCTGGGAGGTGATGAAAACATGAGATGGGCCCTAGTTGAAAGGACTGATCATGGGGACACAACCTTGGGGATCATGTATGGTCCCTTCCTCTCTGGCTTTTTCTCTCTTTGCTTCTCAGTTGCCATGAAGTGAGCAGCTTTCCTCCACCACATGCCTCTGCCATGATACTGTACCTCACCATAGTCCAAAAGCAACGCAGCCAGGTGACCATGAACTGAATCCTTTGAAACCATGAGCCAGAATAAATCTTCCTCCTTTAAAATGTTTTTTCAGGTATTTTTGTTACAGTGATGGAATGCTAACATGCCATCAAATACAAGGTCACTGATCCACCTGAAAAAGAGGTCATTAGGGTAATGATGATGTCTGTATGTAGCTTATCTGCTATAACCAAATCCTGAGTGGAACAAAGTCAGGGAGCACTTTTAAAAACAAATGAATTTTGGGAAGACAGGATCTGGAGAGAACAGTGCTGCAAGCAACAAACTATCCTACGAAGAAAAAAAAAAGATAAACCATCTAAACTTCAGTTGAATTTGTTGATTTTGTTTGTACTTTTATACATAAAGAGTTCTTATGATTTTACAGAGAAATCACTACACTGAATGGTCTATAAAAGAATGGAATGGAAATCCCTAGCTGATTTGTATGATGCAAAGATAAAGGGAACTGAAAAAGAAGTGAAAAGCAGGAAGTAGGAAATGGAATTGAAAAAGCTGCCACAGATTCAGGAGGTAGTGGGAACGACAGTAAGTCCAAAACATGTTTGATCTTATGATATCCAACCAGTTTAAATTTTGGATATCACTTTACTTTCAAAGACAAAAGAGAAAAATATTCAAAAGAACTTTAGCACATCTTATTCAGCAGCCATCAAGAACCGAGCAAGAAGATCTTAGAAAAACTACCCCCTCACTATCAAGAAAATATATACTATGGTTAAAGTTCAACAAAAGTGAAAAATAAGACAAAATAGAAAAAGTTTGTAGCAACTAAGGAAGTGTTTATACAAGGGGAGAAAAGCTGAATCTCAGTAAATGAACTTCATGGCATCTCCTGCTCCTCAGCTTGGGAGCAGCTTTGAAAATGACAATCTACCTTCCCTGTATATGTATCAAGTGCTGGTGGGAGCAGAAAAATAATTATAAAAAAGAATAATTATATATTTATAGTGATTTTCCCACCATGTATAAAGATGCAACTTGTAGTTGTGTGGTGGTGCAGCACTCTGGGAGGCTGAGGCAGGAGGATGGCAAGCCTTGCCTGGGCAACTTAGTGATTTAGCAAGATCCTGCCTCAAAAAAAAACTAAAAAAGGGCTGGAGATGTAGCTCAATGTAAAGGCCCTGGGTTCAATTCCCAGCACTACCAAAAAAAATGTCATGAGGAAAATTAGAAAACACTTTGTGGCCTTTTGCAGTCTTATCCTAATAAAGACATCTTAGGCTGGGATGAAAATGACAGAGGAGTGTTCTTCACATTTGGTGTCCAAGTGGTTGCAAAATTTCTCCATAAGCATGATTTGGATCTTACAGGGAGAGCCCATCAGATGGTTGAAAATGGATATGAATTTTTTGCAAAGAGGCAGTTGGTCACTCTGTTTTCTGCACCCAACTACTGTGGAGAGTTTGACACTGCAGGGGCCATGACTGAACATGGGTGAACCATTAATGGGCTCCTTTCAGATTTAGAAGTAGGATCACAAAGCAAGCACAGAAATGGATGTCATTTTGACACTGCCTACTTGGGACTTGTAACATGAAGTAAACCTTCATTTTAAAAATTGTAATGTATACTGGTCAGTTTGCTCAACTAGATCTGTATTTTGGGGTGCTCCTCCTTCTGTTTTTGATTTAATGAATGGAAATTTGCTGGTTATAACACCAAATGAAAGATGCTCAACTCCCAAGGAAAAGTGTTTTTGTTTTGTTTTGGTTTGGTTTGGTTTGGTTTGGTTTTTAATTCCCTGTTCCTTTTGCAAATGACTTTCACAATGGTGTTAAAGCTATACATTACAGGACAGTTTAGCTGGTCTGAGGGGTAAGTGTACAAATGATCTTTTTTCAAGTCAGTACAACCCATGAATAATGTAAAGGCTCATTTTCTTTAGAATATAAAGAGAGCCTTAGGGTGCTCTGAATCTGTACATGTTATTGTCATAAAATGCATCCTGTTGATACAAACCACTTTGGGCATCTTTGTATTTTAAAATTTGCTTTCAAAAGGGTTTTTTTCTTCTTGTTGGCTTGTGTGCAAGCAGCTTTTATAGCTGTCAACGGTTAGAGTAATCTTTGCCCTTGCCAGCATCACTGGCATGATGCATATTTAATTAAAGCACACTTTCCCATACTTACAATATACTTAAAACTATGATTAAAGCCATTCTTTAAAATGTTTCTGACTCTTTCTTACAGCCAGGCTCTGTTGGAATACGTATTGACTCCCAGCTTGGGGCAGAGTGGCATGACTGCATACACATGCCACCTCCTTGGGGATTCAAAAACATGTTTCTGATTTTGAACAGCAGTTAACATAGTGCTGTTTAAGCTATTATGATTAAAGTTCATATCACTTTGTACAATTTTCATGCAATCTATTCAGTAAGCAGTCTTTCTACACTTGGACCTGTGTGAGCCCATCCATTCAGAGACCTTCAACTAATAAAAACGATACTGTTCTATACAACTGGCTGATTATGCTTTCGTTGGCTTACAGTCTTTATTCTGCAGTGAAGTTGAGGATTATAAGTCAGAACAGAGGAATGAACTTGCTACCCACTGGTTTATACAGAACTCACGGTATCTCTGATCTTTTTTTGTTGTGCGTGTGTGTGTGTGGCACTGGGGATTGAACTCACAACCTCATGCCTGCCAGGCAGGTGCTAAAGCCACTGAGCCAAACTCCCAGCCCTAGTTTTTTTGAGACAGGGTTGTACTATGTAGCTCAGGCCGGCCTTGTGCTCACGTTGTAGCCCAAGCTGGCCTCGAATTCACAACGCTTCTCCTATTTCAGCCTCCTGAGTGCTGGGATTAAAGGCATGTGCCACCACACCCGGCTCTCTGACATTTTAAAGCAAGATCTGTTAAAAAAAAAAAATGTGTTTCACAGATGACTGTGTATAACACCATGTGGTAAAAATGAAGTCAGACTTATTGACAAGTTTGTTAAAAAAAAAAAAGGTAAGACTCAAATAACTAAACTAGAAATGAAAGAGAGATCATTAAAACTGATACCACAGAGATGCAAAAAAATTATGAGAATAGTATGAACAATTATACACCAACAAATTGGATAACCAAGAATAGATAAATTCCTAGGAAGAGGTAGAGCAATAACAAGAAATTAAATCAGTAATCAAAAACTTTCTGATGGGACTTCCTGCAAAATGGCCAACCTGATGACTCCGCCGTAGGGAGGCTCTCTGGAATATACCTCCCAAATGCTGGAATACAAATAATATAATAACAGAAAGAAGGAAAGGGGAGGGAGATGGATCCTCTGGACCTAAGAGGAGTCTAGATGAGAACTGTAGCCCATGGAAAGAGTAAAAAAAGAAGAAGTAAACAAACAAAGGTGGTGGCGCCTCTGACCGGAGCTCAATCCAATTAATGCGGACTCAAACTGGGAAGGTGCAATTAAAGTGCTTGCGATGCGCAACTGAACTTCTGCGGCTAAGGCGGAGATGGCTAAGGCGGAGACAATGGAGGCAGCTATCGATCGTGGAAAGAGGTGGTCGCGAGCTGGTGAGTGAGTAAACTTGGCAGGCCCCAGCCCCCCACCCCCACTCCCGAGGGAGAGCGAGGAACAGGCATCCATCTTGAGACTGGAACCACACCTAATTAGGCACGGTTCCTTGCCCACACCAGGCCCTGGAGGGTCCTGGTTGAATCTGCACGGGCGCCCGGGGGTGATAGAGGAAATTAGGCCGACGGCCCTATCCACGCGCACTTCACCAGACATCCGCGGAGCCGAGGCGGGCTGGGGAAACACAGCAGAGCCCAGGAAAATGCCAAGACGGAAAGGTAGAGGGCGCTCACCGGACTCCGATACAAGCAGCACAAACCCGATTGACATAAAGGCAGACAAGGTCGGGAGTCCAAAAATTAAACTCTCAGAGGAGATGACAACCAAAGTGGGGAGACAACTCCATGAAACTATGAAAGAAATTAAAGCGGCACTGTTAGCCCAACTGAGAATTGAAATGAAATTAATAATAGGGCAATCCCTAAGCACCTCTAAAGGAGACATAGCTGGAAAGGTAGAGGACGGAAAATCAAAGGAGACTGAGAATGAAACAAATAAAGACTTAGAATGCATCAATCAGATTCAGAGAGAATACCAGGAACTCAAAGACTTCAATAAAAGTTGGCAGAACCACCTGAAAGAGACTAAAGATAGTCTTTCATATCTCGAAGAGAAAATCACAGCGTGGGAGAGAGAGAGACAAGACTTATTAAAAATAATAAGAAATCTGGAAGTGGCAGTGCAACGGC